>JASAMX010011493.1:0-15000 GCA_030248175.1 Microlaimidae sp. YZB2_3 | reverse complement strand
AATATCTGTGAAACGGCCTAGTCGATTTATAAATATCGGTGTGCAATTTGAAATTCGGCTATCACTTGAGACTAAACAACTAAATTTTATCTGTGATACAATCGCTACAGCCGATACGGTAAAAATTAAGCCGCGGTCTTAAAAAAACAATGTTTTTTGGTCTGGGGAACTCGGAGTTAAAACATTTTGAAACTGGAACTTGAAGCCTAGAGTAATTAACTTGGAGTCTAAAGTTTTAAATTGGTAAAATCTCTATTAAACCTTAGCTTGAGTCAGAAGTGGGCAGCTTGGATCGTTAATTAGTTTAAAATTAAAACCTATAATTGAATTTAAGCCTGAGTCTAAGTTAATTTCAAAAGTTGGGATCGAAGTTCGGTTTTTTAAGACTTGAAGTTACCAAAATGAATTTAAAGCTTGGTGTAAATTATACAACAAATCCTAAAATTTAAAAGATTAGCGAAAAAAAACAATTTTTGAACTCTGTATTTTTTAGAAATTTTTTAAAAGGCGTCTTAGTGTTATTGGTTGAAATTGCATGACCTGCGGTTGAATTATATATCTGGCTGATTTCGCAAAACTGTATAGTAGTGATGTTCCCCAGAGCTCCGAGCTTCGGAGCTCCGCTTTTAGGAGCTCCGGAGCAACCCCGGAGCTCCGTAGCTTTGCCCTATTTTTATACTAAGTTCGTGAATAATTAAGGAGTGATGGCATTAATTAGTTTGTCAAAATTTTTTGTAAACTAAATTTTTTCCAAACCTTATTTCAAACAATAAAAATAGTCCTACAAATACACTTAGAGTCGTTTAAAATGTATTTCAAGCTTAAATAAGCTTCAAATCGCTCATTTAAGGGGTGGAGCTCCGGAGCTCCGGAGCTCCCTCCACTTTAAACGGTCGGAGTCCCGGAGCATGATATTGGAGGTTAGGAACATCACTACGTATATGGAGATCAAGAGAGGACTAATTTTTTTAATTTGTGCGGTTATGACTTTTTTAGCAAACGAACATAAAAACATATTTTTTTTAAACTCACAATTTTACAAAATATATTAAATGAGTCAACTTTATTCACTAAAATATTGGCATTATGGTTTGAAATTTAGTAATTGGATAAATAATTGTTGAAATATTATATTTTAGCTTTAATATTAAACAGGCTATTTTCTTAAAATTTAAAACTGTTTTTTTTTTGTCAAACAGTCAATGCAACACTGCAATTTTCACTGCATACTGCAATAATGCTGTAGGTAATTTTTTTTCTAAAATTACGTATTTTTGGAAAACGAAAAATAGAAAGCAGTTGATTAAAAAGATAAAACAATACCAAAATTGTGGTTTAGCTTACAATAACTTTTATTAGTTGAAAAATAACAATAATTTAGGTTGTAAAGGCACCTTGCACTGGAACTCGGTTTATACATGAAGTATGCAATATACATAAGTGTCACCATAATGGATAATTACCGTATCTCCTACTTATCTTACGTAGTATGCAGATCAATGGACCGAAATTTCGCGCGTTTTCAGTCCGTTGATCTGCATACTACGAAAGATAAGTAAGAGATACGGTAATTATCCATTAGGTGACACTTATGTATATATTGCATACTTCATGTATAAACCGAGTTCCAGTGCAAGGTGCCTAATAAAAAAAGTAAATTTTAAGAGTAACGTGAAAAAATAACAATTTAATTGTCAATAAGTAATCTAAAGCTAAATTAAAGCATGATAACTTAATATTAAAGATTTATTCCATCAGGATGAAAACAACAAGGTGCTCAAGTAACCACTTTTTTTCAAGAAAATATCACGTGACGCAACTAAATCACAATAAATTACATAGCTAGCTACTGGCAACGTTTTTTTTGCTCGCGCGTTCATTCTTTATTTATTCCTGACGGAGTGCGGTTACGCCTTTAATTTCAGCCTGGAAGACTTTAGCTTTAGTTTGGAAATCCTAATAGAAAAAAAACTTAAATCAGCCCAAAACATGTTTGAATAAATAAAAATAACATACTAATCTTTAATTTAATATTTAACTTAATATACTTAATATACTTTAATATACTTAATATACAAAAATTGTGCTCCCAATTTTCCAAGAATTTCATTAGTTTAGAAAAAGCCGATATTTTTTTTTCTCGTTTATCCATACACCATCCTATATCTTATAGTAATCGACTTAATAAATTGTTTTACCATAATATGTTGTTTTAAGGTTAACTTTTACTTTTAAAGTCAAAGTTTCGTTTGACCTGACGCTTCTTGTAGCTTACAAATTTCAGTGAAATGGGACGTCCTCCACTTATGTGCGCTGTACGGTATGTCATTTATACGTGTTTCACAGTGTAGGAACTTCGGTTAACAAAGATCATAATGATCCAAATGAAACACAATTTCACCAAAAAAATGCATTTAACGCCCAGTTGGCAGTTGCGAACACACTTTTACTATCAAGTTTTTAAAGGAATCAAAAGTGTAAACGCATTTTCTATGAGTATGTGAGATTCCTCGAGTTTTTTATATAAGGCTAACACCCAACATTTGACTTATAACCAGAAACTTATAATAATCTTTCCTTTTTGATATTAGACGTCGTGATATTATTTTAAAATATAATTATACGGCGTTTTGATGGCATTTTACGGCGCTCATCAAGTTTTCACATTGTTATTAAGAAAGAAAACCAATAACACAAATGTGGTGGAAAAATTTCGAAGCTTCAAGGTGCAAAAAATGTCTAAAACATTTTATGAATTAAAAAAACGCAGTTTGTTGTATTTCACACAAGAAACCTAGAAAACTATAATAATGATAAACGTTGTATTTTGTAATTTAACCTGACTATTAGTTTAGAAGTTGCTGTTTCGGAAAAACTGATAAATCAAAAAACTCTGCATATTATGATAAAACAATATTATCATAATTTTTTATTTAATATTATTTACACAATTTTTTTACATGACAAAAATAAAAGCCGGTGGCCTAAATTAAGGCTGGCCGAATTTTTTAAGTAATTTACCCTACACTTCATTTTTGTGCAAAACGTACACAAATGACTTAATTTTCGTTCATAAAAACAACAACCAATGGCTTAAAATAATTACCCTAATAATTTCAACTTTTCCCTATATATATATATATATATATATATATATATATATATATATATGGATAAAAACAATTTTAACAATTTCAACAATTCTATATTATCGATAAAAACAGCATAACGTTATTTAAAAATTCTAAAACTGCTGAATTTTATCATACAATATATGTTATAAAAAATCATATTATAAAAGCCTTATATCGCTATATTAATCGTTAAGCAAATGGTATAACAGAATAATCCAATATTTACACAAATAATAATGCGTAATTGATGTTCAGATTTTAACCCATGTATACCAAATAAATCATAGTAACAAACGATCTCTTTATGCAGAATAACTCATTCGGTTTGTCTCAGTCTTTTTTATTCCATAAATAACAAGTTATTTTGATTTTGTGTTCGTAGTATGATTTAATTTGCTGTAGTAGACTCATATATTTTGTCAAAACGAAAATTCTAATATAGCTAAAATAAATTAAAAATGGTAACAAAAAAGGGTAGCAAAAATTAAAAATACCACTAGCGACGACCCATAACTGGAGGCGAAATAAGACGACGAATAATAGTTGTGTACTTATCATTTTATAATATTATTAAAATTTTTCTTAACGCAAATTTAGAAAGCATAACGATAGCAACATTTTTACTCATTTTTGCAAAAATATCACATTATTTTTATGACATTTGTTATCATATTTTTAATGCATAAAATTTAAATAAATTTGTGCTGTTATTAACTCCAAGAAGTCTTATATTATTATACTTATCTACAAATTCAAATGCGCCCACTCATAAAAAAATTAAATGTCATCTATTTAACACAAATATATAAGTAAATAGCTCAGGAGTTAATTTATTTTTTTCAATATTTCTTATTGTACGTCAAAACTTCTGAATATTGGTGTCACGATATCTGTATCAAATTCAGCGATAAAAAATAAAAGTTAACTTTAATGTCTGCAAAGTATTTGGTTTTTCATATATATAAAATGAATTTAAACGAAAATTTTGTTAAATATTTTTTACGCTAATTTATTTAGAGATTCATCTTTTTAACAATAATAAGAGATATTAAATAACCAATTTTAAAAATTTAAATTTATCAATACACGGTAAAATAATTATTGGTCTACAGTTTGATTTATTTTTTTATTTTCATGAATTTTCATTTATTGACACTTCACCTGTTGAAATACAAAAATCAATAAATTACTATGTTAAAATATGTCCTGAGTCTCAAAAAAAAACTTTTTTTAAAGTTAAATGCATGTTTTTAAAACGCGTATCTGAAAATTAAAAAAAATCCGTAAGAAAATTTCATGGGAAACTAACAAAATACTCAAAATACATGCTGCAATTAATCTTTTGTTCGCAAAAGTAGTCATAACTTGTTCAACTAAGGTTATTTTAAAAACCAAACTTTCATTTTATTTTTATTTAAACGAACAACAAAATGATCTTATCAGAATATTATATTTTTTCATTATTATTAGTATTTTTTAATCCCAATTACAAACAAAAAACAAATAAGAGTCTTCGGATAGAGGAGGCAAATTTTGCCTTCGGATAAAAGAGGCAAAATTGTAGTACTCGATACAAATTCCTACGCAGAAAAAGCATACGAGCTTATCCACAATACAACAGTTTATAGAGAAGTTCAATTACCGCCGGTGCCCGTCAATCGAGTTGGCAACCCATTTTCTTATATAAAAACCGAGGCATTTGTTTTAATGCAATGTCGACAACTAACAGCTCTTTTAAAACAACTAGTTAATTCAGGCAATATAAATAAAGAGGATAAAAAACGTTTTACCGCTACAACAGGTCGTATTCCTAAATGGTATGGCTTACCCAAATTGCATAAGCAAGGAGTTCCGTTAAAACCTATAGTTTTATGTGTTAATGTGTTTTTGATAGTGTACAAATCCATTTACGCGATATATTAACAACTTATACGCAAATGTGTCCTTCTTATGTCAAAAACGGCAAGATTTTAAAACAAAGCTTAAAGTAGTTCAACCTACTTACCAGATTGAAATGTATTAATTTGATGTTGTTAGTTTATTCACAAAAGTCCCTATTCCAGAATTCATTGACGCTATCATGCAGCTTGTCACTGCTGATATTTTCTTAAAGAGCTAACATTACGCCTTCTGCTATCAGGCGTCTCCTTAATTTTTGCTCAGCCCAAACTTATTTTATTTTTGACGACAAGCTTTTTCAAAGGGAATCTGATTTGCCCATGGGTAATAGATTATCCTCGATACTGGCTACAGTATTTTTACAACGGATTGAACAAAGGGCTATCTCCATTTTTTTGTACAAGTCAATATTATGGATCCGTTAGATGGACGACATTTTCCTTCTTTGGAAAGATGGACAAATCGCGCTTTCTGAGTTTTTACAATATTGCAACACATTACACCCAGATATAAAGTTCACCATGGAAAAGGAGGTTAATAAAAAACTCTTTAGACGTCTTAGTACATAAAACTGATGAATTTTAAATGTAACAAAAATTTTTTTTTCGTTTTTTTTTTCATCTTATGATTATTGCTTTTTCGTGGATTTGACTTGAATTTCGAGATAGTTAAAACCCAAAAAAATGAGAAACTTGGAATCCAAACAATTTTTGAAACTGGAACTTAGAGCCAAAAGTAAACAATAAGCAACATATTGTATGGTTGAAATCGTTAAGATCTGAGCCTAAGATCATATTTAAGCCTAACCCGGTAAGGACGGTGCCTGAATTGGGAAAAACGTTTTTACCTGCCTCCTACGTACCTCCATCAAAAATTTAACTGCCTGCCTCCTACCTGCCTCCACCCTGCCTCCTACCTGCCTCCGAGGCAGTTTTAGCTGCCTCCTACCTGCCTCCTAACCTGTATATGTTTCAACATAGGAGGCAGGGTCACCTGCCTCCTACCTGCGTCTGAGGCAGTTTTACCTGCCTCAACCCTGCCTCCTACGCCTCAACCCTGCCTCCATGCTGCCTCCGAGGCAGTTTTACCTGCCTCCTACCTGACTCCAGTCTTCTGGAGGCAGGTTCAAGAGCCGCCTTTACCAGACTAAGACAATTTTCTATTTGAGCTTGAATTCGGATTCTTTGGGCCTCCAAGCTCTCATAATTTTCCGGTTGCTATCAAAGTTTATGAACAATAACGATGGGAAATCAAATGTACAGAAAGGTCTCGGAGAGGATTTTGCATGTAAACGAGGCGAAACAACAACGGACGCCAAAAATATTTAAAAATTTTTTTTGAGATACAATTTATTAACAAAAAACATAAAATGGTAATTATAATACACCATAAAATAATGCCCCATAGACTAGTTCTGAATAAGCGTCTTTTACTGTAGGAGAAAGGGTACAAAAAGAGAAATAAAATTTTTTTTTGGTTGAATGTTGTTGAATTAATGCCAGCAGTTCATTTCAAATCCAATTTCAAATATTTGAAATGGTTAAAATAAAAAAAATAAAAATATACCAATTTATATCTGAAAACGTCATTCATTGTGCAGAAAGATATCAAAAAAGCATAAAAAAATATTTTCTGTTTTTTGTATTAATATATTTATAATAGAATAAATATTAAAGATTTTGTATAAAATTTTGGCCCTTATGTAAATTATAAAATAAACTGACTCAGCTCGCAACGTTTAAATTAAAACAAAATCAACACATTCAATGCCACTCTAAATGTGATTTTCAACCACTTCAGGTCGCGTAAATTAATTCAAAATACAATGGACATTTTCGTTATCGTTTTTTTGATAATTATTCTGCACGGCGGCTGTCGCGACCGCTCTCTCGCTTCTACAGTGCCGTTGAGTTTAGTTTCTTTAGTTTAAACCTATACGTAATTAAAATTGCTACACGATGATATGTTTGTATGACTACGGTGAAGTGCTTTAATATGTGTATATCAGTTTGTGCTAAATAAAGTTAGGTTTTTTGATTAAACATTATGATAGTTAGAAATCATCACTAAAATAGTATTTTCGTGAACAATGATTTCGAATAAGCAAAAATAAAGTTAAAATTTGGGCTTTGAAACTAATTTCAAACCTACATACAGTAGGTTTTTTAACTTTTTGATTGTAGAACTATTCAAAATTTAAAAATTAATTTTAAAACAATTTGGAAGTTTGGAATAGAAAATTAATTTAAAAATTAATTTTCTATTCCAAACTTTTAAATAGAAGCATTTTCTGTAATTGAAACATTAAAAAAGTGGAAATCAAGCACGTTAGCAGCGCCATACCTACGAAGCGGCAAAAAACTAAAAATCCTCAAAAAAATGTATTCGCTTTTGTAATATTAAGAAGTATTTAAGAAATTTTGAAGGGAAGGAGTCGAGATATTGTACTAATAAATATTTGAAGTATTGAAACCGTAAAATATACTAGTCACTCGCTGTTTCTCAGTTTTCCTCCTACATATGTTTGGCGCTATATGTAAAATCCTCGTAGCTGGGATTCTTGCCTTTTTGTTTAATCCAATAATCACTCAGGATTATTTTTCGTCTTTCAAATCGACTAATCAGCGTAGTGGTAGCAGAAATCATGCATGGGCACCCTTCCAGCTTTACTTGAAGTTGTAAAAAATCCAAAATGAGTTTGCGATTGCACTGTTTCGCGAGTCCTTACAGTATGCATGCTCTCTTCTGCGCGTAGGGACCACTGGCCAGAAACGTTGAAATGATTCACTTTACACTGCGCCGTTAAAATAGACGGCAGCAAGTATTTCACGGCTATGTTAAATGTCAACTTACCACTAAATAATCTTAACAAAAATTGATTTTAAACGTATAAAAAAAACAAAATTTAAACAAAAATACAAGCGTTAATTACAAAATTCATATATATACAATAGATTATTTACACTAAAAACCAATTCATATAAAATAATCTTATATTAGCAATGATCTTTTAAGTTTTCATTAAAAACAGGTAAAAAGATGTGTTTTTTAAAAGGCGAAAATTAAAACACACCTACGTTTTCAGCTACGAGTATTCAACCTTTTCCTACACTAAAAAACCCTTATCAGGACTAGTCTATAGGAAATACTGAATAATAGTTAAAGAAGTTAAAGTTTACATCTCCTTACAAATTTACTCCTTTATTGTGTTACTCAAAATATATTTTTTAATTAGAAATTAAACGTGTTTTTTTTTTTAATTTTTAACAGTGAAACTTAGTAGTTAAATCGGGAGAATACGTATACGTTTTATGGATTCATGAATTATTATTCATTTTACTTTATTTTATATTTAACTTTTGTATTGTAATTACTCTTTCATACTTTTTGCACAAAAAATGTTTTTCATAAGAATATTTCGGGCATTTTATAATGTCCAGTTTTATTCGCCTTTTTTATTAATATCTTTTTACAAAATCATTTTTGAGACTTTTCTGTACATTTGTATTTTTGTCTTAATTCTTCATTACTTACAGCTCATAGTGCCCGCGACCAAAGAAAACCACTGAGACCGTTATAAAATTCTTATAAACAAATAATTTAAAAACGCAGCCGAATCTAAAACACACCATTGGTTTGTTCGATAGTAACAACTTTTCCCCGTATGCCAAATTATATAACACTGCACTATACCTCTTCTTGCCACAAAAATTTAAAGTTTAGCTTAAACAAAGCAATAAAAAGTTTAATATACATATAAAATCACATATTGATTAAATTTAACAAACTTATATATATGATTAATTAATATATACAATCTTAAAACTAATTCAGTGGTATTTAGATTTAATTTTAACCTATTCTAGAGTTTCTTACAGCTATTTTCGGTTTTTAGCTAAAATATATATAAAACCATTGTACTTATATTTAATCATTATAACTATCACTTGAACTACTCTTCCACTATCAGTCTTTTTTGTTTTATTTTATTAATAAACGTCTCAGCCGGAAATTTCCCTATGGCATAATATTTTATACGCCTATAGAACGCACGAGTTATCATTGATCACCCTTTCACAACTTTTGCTAGTTTTTTCTGGCATGCCCATAGCCATACATATAACAAAATTATTGGCTTTAAACAGTGAAACAATTTGGGATTGAAAAATTTATTTTTGAAACCCTCGGACGGAACAGCACTAAAAATCGGTTTAATATACAGACCAATATATTTGAGCCGAACACACGGATCAATTAACAGCAGACAACAAAAAAAAAAACAAATTTATCCCGCTAGATTTTCGGAAGGTGAGAAAAAACAAAACTTTTGGTAAATTTTTATTTAGGAATAAAAATTACAACTATTTTTAACTCGCTACACATACTACGTGAGAGAGCGTGAATACTATTCGCAACTTTAAAAAAATATAAATTGCAGAAAAGTTAGAGCTCGTTTATGCAATTGCTCACTAAATAAAAACGGGGGTTGTGAGATAAACAACGCGAGCAAGTTAATTACCAGCATTTTAGCAATTTAAAATAGCCATAATTGCTTCCTAAAATGAATATTAAAAAAATAAATATGTAATTATACATATTTATTCTAGCAAAAGCCGGAACAAAGTTTCGGAAAAAGCCTTATAATAAATGGAATAGTATTAAAGCTACAATAAGGGCTGGTTCATACTTATGACAAAACGTCCTTTGGACTTTGTCCAAAGGACAAATACAGCGTAAAAACGTCCTTTGGACTTTGTCCATAAGGACAAATTTTAAGTAGCGTTCATACTTCGTCCTAAGAAAAAAGTCCAAAGGACGTTTTGGCTTGTCCAAAGGACGTTTTGGCTTTTATAAAAATGTCCTTTGGACCTTGTCCAAAGGACGTTTTGTCATAAATATGAACCAGCCCTAAGTCTAAAAACTTAATGCCAGAGAACGCCGAAAAAACCCAAAGTCTTTTCGTTAGAAGAATGCTTGGCAAAAATGACATTGTTGATTGTGTTAAGTACCCACAAATTAAACTCTTTGCAGATGATATAAAGTTGTTTGCAAAATTTTCATCTAAAGACTACCGCGTTTAAATCATAAGACTTTAAGAAAATTTAGATAGAATATACAGCTGGTCAAAAGACTGGCAATTACAATTATCGGATCATAGATTTGAAGTTCTGTATATTCGAAATCATAGCAAAGAGTTAATTTGTAAATATAAACTTGATAATAATGTACATGTAACTACAGAATTGATGCGTGACCTAGGTGTTTATATATCTCATGATATGAAATTCTCTAAATAACAGCAAAAAAGCAATGAGAGTGACATCACTAATTTTTAGAACATTCAACTCAAACTCTAAAAATAATCTTCTCAGAGGGTATAAGTCCTATTTTAGACCGATTCTGGAGTACGTTAGTGCCGTTTGGAACCCTTATTTGCAAAAGGATATAAACATTTTGGAAAAAGTGCAACAAAATGTCACTAGAAGGTTGTTTTATAAATGCAAGTTGTTACCTGTTGGTTATGCACAAAGGCTGGATTACCTAGGTTTAGAAAGATTAAAAGATCGAAGAGACAAAACTGATTTATGTGAGTGCTTTAAAATTATAAATAGCTTATACATTTGCAAGCTAATGATTTTTTAAGTTTAACCTGCAGAACACCCGTTGTCATCCCTTCAAATTGGCTGTGGAAAAAAGTCGAATTAATGTAAGGAAATTTTCTTTTGCATATAGGGTAGTTATACCTTGAACCAATCTACTCACATATCAAATAACTGTCGATTCTTCTGATGCATTCAAGAAAAGTTTCAACCTTACTTAAATAAGTGCTATTTTTAAGCCTTTAAAGTCATTTCAGATAGTTATGTTAATATTAGAATTATAGTTTATGTGATTTTCAGATTTGATCTGATTTAAAATATTATTTTGTTGAAAAAAAAAGGAAAAAAAGAAAAATGAAATGATGATGCAACAGAATTAAACTATACACAGACTATGCACTGTGAAATATTAGTTCTGTTATCTGATCATTAAAGATAAAAGATCAAGAAACTTAAGCCCAATCAAAAGCCTAAACCCAAGCGAAACCTAAGCTTAAGCGAAATCTAAGCCTAAGTCTAAGCGAAACCTAAGCCTAAACAAATGCCTAAGCAAAAGCCTAAACCTAAGCGAAACCTAAGCCTAAGCCCGAGTGAAACCTAAGCCTAGGCCTAAGCGAAACCTAGGCCTAAGCCTAAGCCTTAATTTAAACAACATTCAATCCCTCAGTGATCTTAAACTTGGAAAACAACTATGCAGTGATCATAAACTGGCAGTGCCAATCAAATTATTAAAATCTATTAAAAACAGCAGTGAAAATTTATACCAATTAGGTATACCAACCTAACTTTTTAACAAAAAAATCAATTTAATATTCTTTTTAAATATATTTCTTTGCTTATGTTTACATAAGTTACTTTCTTTGCTTATTTTTGCTTGTGTTACTCTCTTATTACAATCAGTATCATATTTTACTAAAATATAAACTCATTCATTATATTTTTATTTTATTAGTTAAACGTGCATACATCGGTTTTTCATTAATGCATGAACTAGTGTATAAATGGATTGATATTTTTAACTAAATAGGGTTATTTTGCACCCTTCTCACCGTTATTTGATGCTTTACATTAACGTTTTATAAACGTTAAAACTGCACAAAAGTATACAGTTTTATTGTTAACCAAAAAACACATAATTTATTTGCAAATACGCCAAAAATTTAAGGTGGAAATCTTGATAAAAGCTGATTTTGTATGGAGCTTCCTGGACTCTCTTTTGAATATCTTGAAAACGGCTAATGAGCGCCAATCAGTATAGTCATATCCATATCCGCCATAATTAAATACATATATGTGAATTAAGATTTTATTTATCTCGGTGGTGGTGTTATACTGCACTAATACCGAATTTACTTAATATCTTATTTAGTAAGGAAAATAAGTGTCACACAAGTACCCCAGTACCAAATTTGTAACTTGGAAAAAAATCGGTCGTTTTTCACATGAGCAGAGATTTGACTACAAGCAATAGAGCATATACAAGAATGAAATTCAGGTTAGGCGACAATTTAGCGTATACGTGCAAAAAATCAGCTCCAAATATTTACCACATTACGACAGGCAAAAATTTTTGGGGGACCCAAAAAACGAAAGTAAAAAAAGTTGGGCTAATTAAGCTTATTAGTATGAAATTCAAGTATGTTTAGCGAAAGTTTTTATGTTTTTAGTTTCAAAAAATATGGGTGATATTTAAATCATGTGTGACGACCCAAAGTAGAAGCGGAAATAGCCAGGCGCTGAAAAATTTAAACAGCCAATGATTTGGCTTTATTAATTTGGCTAAACCTCCAAAGTCCACTCTGGAGTGCTATCCATTACACCATAGGCTGGACAAAGAAAGGAGAAAGATAATCGCCTTTTATTAATGCTTGCACTTTGAGTTTTCACGGAAGGGACACAATGTGTCACACATGTAAAATCTTTAGATTTTTATTTGGCTAAAGAGCTATTTAAGGTTTTGTTGATTTGAGATAACGCCATCAACAACGATTCACCACGCAGTGACTTAACCCATTTATTATTTAATTTTATTTATTTATGTCATGCAAACATAAGAACATATATTTTCAATCAATCAATCAATCAAAGTTTATTCTAGATAAACAAAATAAAAAAGAAACATTGTGTTTACAAATTACAGTACAGCGAACCGATTACGGCCGCCAAGCAGAACTGAGACATGTTTTATTCTAGAAAATGGCTTAAAGGCTTAAAAATTTAAGCACTGAATCGAGCCATTATTAAATTTTCGATAATTGGTGTGCATGGGTAGGGTGAGACGTTTCATAAAAATCTTTTTTTTAAAATTGTTTTCAATTTTATTTAATTTTGTAATAACTAATCTAAGTAAAACATTCTGAGAAAAAAAAACTAATTAGGTAAAGTTTACTAATTCTAATTAGTAATTCATTAATTAGTAATTAATTAATTTTGCACATATAGTTAAGAAAAAACTTACAATTGTATACATAAGTATGAAAAAGGTAATGTTGCACAGGTATTTAGAAAAATACTATTTTCATGCAACATGTCTCAAAATAGAATTTATTTCTGTGCTTTTTTCCGCGATTAATCCAAAATTTGTGCTAATTTTTGAAACTTGATAATGTTTTACTTTTTACAATCAGGTTAGGTAAAGCATTCCATTCATTAACAATTCTATTGCTAAAAAAATGTTTACTAATGTTTAGTCAAAATTTTTTACCAGACAACTTTTTTCGTTGCCACGAGTTTTTGTGAAAAATTTTGTATTAAAAAACTCATCCTTGTTTCTAGGGGGGGGGGCGGGCCCCGCGCCGGCCCCCCCCCGCCCCGCCCCGGGTTTGGGGATCGGCTGATGAAACGCGAGGAAAATCAAAATAAATCATTCAATCATTTCTATTACTGAGAATAGCAAACGCCTGCAGCTGCGTCCAAAAAGTTGTTCATGCAACTCAAACGACAACATATGAAAATTATATGGAATTACCGTATACGTGAGATTTATCGACCGAAGAAAAAATTTAGGGGAAACATTTTGGCAGTCCACTGCCAAAACGCAAACATAATATACACTGTCGGCAGATAATCAGTCATAATTTTTAACCTAATTGTTCGTTTATTTTTTTGAGGCTACTATAGTTAAACGTTTGGCATAACTTTAATAAACTGCGCGGTGTTAATCATTGGCAGATTTCGACAGCGCAAATTTTTTTGTTTCGCCTTTTAATGATTAATTAATGCATAAAAAACGTTTTTATTGATTCCTTAGGTTTAAAATCAATTCCAGACGTTTGTTTGGTTAAATTGTATGTTAAATTATAATTCAAGTATAGGCAAATTAAACCTACACCTAACTGAGCTGACCTCGATAACTTGCATTATTAAAAAGAATACAAAGAACGAAACAAATAAAAATTAAAAAAAACCTTTATGTTAAAGAAATTTTTTTGCAAAAAAACATGACGTCTAAAGTCTAAAATTAACTAATTTCTTTAAAGTGCGTTTTCTACTGTTTTCTACTGACACCTTGCACTGGAACTCGGTTTATACATGAAGTATACAATATACATAAGCGTCACCATAATGGATAATTACCGTATCTCCTACGTATCTTTTGTAGTATGCAGATCAACCGATCGAAATTTCGCGTGCTTTTGATCGGTTGATCTGCATACTGCGAAAGATAAGTAGGAGATACGGTAATTATCCATTATGGTGACGCTTATGTAAATTGCATAGTTCATGTATAAACTGAGTTACAGTGCAAGGTGTCTATTAATTATTTATTTTCTGGTACTCATGAATATCAATTAATAAGTAATTTTTATAAGGTGTTATTTTTAATTAGCATGACTATGGTTTGCGCGCAGCTGATTGGGCGTTCAGTACAATCTTTAGTTTAGTATTAGTATACGTACAAATTTTTCGTGCAGTCTTTCATAATGGGCAGTTCCGGTCCCAGACTTTCGGGTGTTGCGGGCAAAACTTGGAATTCCGGTTCCGGTTCCTGCTTCCAAATTCTTCAAAAATCAAATTCCGGTTCTGGTTCCGGTTCCGGTGTTTGCGGAAATTTCGCAGTTTTATATGTAATTCAAATACGGGCTCCGGATATTCCATGCAAAATTTGGAATTCCGGGTTTGTGCTTCTACGGGGATTTGGAAAAATTAAATCCAGGTAGGGAATTGGCCATTTTGCCGCCCGGTCGCCTGACGGCGGTCTTGTCTCAAAAAAATAAAACAAATGAAAATTGCTATAACGGACCTTTCCAGACCTTAAAAAACTACGTTTGCAATCCTTTCGGTGTTCGTTTTCGTTCACCACTCATTATTATTGTTTTCAACATTTTAGTTTTTTACCGTCTACATTTAAGCAGGCCTTCCACAAC
>JASAMX010011492.1:22500-35202 GCA_030248175.1 Microlaimidae sp. YZB2_3 | reverse complement strand
TTTTATTTGTAGTTCTTCGTTCAGTTATGTATTGCTCTACCAGAAAAAATTTTTGGGGACCCAAAAAAGACGCGACAAAAAAGTTAAGCAAATTAAGCCTATTAGTATGAAATTCATATATGTTTAGTAAAAGTTTTTAGGTTTTTAATATCAGAAAAATTTGGGTTATACTTCAGTCATGCAAAATGTTTAGATTTCAATTGGCTAAAGAGCTATTTAAGGTTTTATTGATTTTAGATTACGCCATCAACAACGGTTAACCGCGCAGTGACTTAACCCATTTATTAAGGGATAAGACATGCGCTTCCTGAGTCTGATCAATATTTTACTAAAATACCACCCATAGGATCATCAAATTTGAACTGCAAGCTTTTTTATCCATCGACATATATTTTAAACAAAAAGACCTTTACGGTCTTTAAAAATAAAACATTTTTTTAACCGGTAGGTACGCGTTAAAAATCATCAAAAGCGTACGTTGGCTTTTAGTTGGGCACCTAAATCAGTTAGATGCCCACCTATCTGGCTATTAAGAGCCCAGGACGCACCGTAACTAGGGAGCTCCCCAAATAATGCAGTATATGTGTTTAAGGAATTAAGTCGCATAATTTTTTTGTTATTATTTAGGTAACTGACTTAAAATCGACCACCGGTTGTTATTTTTCCATGCGTAAAATTATGAAATGAACTGCGTATGCTTGTTATATAGATGGAATGACAATTTTTCTAGTCATCTGCAGTTTATTTCATAATTTTTCGCCTAGCAAAAATAACAGCGGATGGTAAAAATTAAGGCTGGCCGAATTTAAGTTAGTTACCCTATTTTCTATTTTTTTGCTATACCTATGATCTATCTTGTCTGTGTGTATAACATGCAAGTATTTTTTATAATATTAAAATCACATCAATTTCAAAATATCGACACGTTTTTCATTTATGGTTACCCCCAGCACTTCAAGAATACATCGCTCCGTGGCGCTTCCTCACAACTTATGAACGATATTTTTTTGAAAAAAAATTGTTTAAATTTTGCCCATAGTTAACTGGGCGTTTTTCTAATTAACGCTACATGGTTCGTTTTTTTTAAATTGAAGCTTTGGATTACAAAAAAAAAACTATACAGTACAAACAGGATGATGATTCTTAAAGGAGCACTGTCACAAATCAAATTCCTATAACGCCCGAACCGGACTGCTCCTTTAATACCAAACCTACCTAACTCAATTTTGGTATTTAGAGTGATCCACTACAAGGCTACAACATTTTTAAATTTCAGCTGAATCGGTTCAGTATTAAAGGAGCAGTCCGGTTCGGGCGTTATAGGAATTTGATTTGTGACAGTGCTCCTTTAATGTTAAAAAATCCTGAAGATTCTGGAATTCTTTTTGATGCCATGCCGTGATAAACTTATGAACAAGCTAAATTTTAGCAATGCAATTATAATAAAAGTTCAAAGCCTTCAGGCTAAAATGAAGAGCGTAACACCGCTCTCCGTCAAGAAGTAGAAAATAAGCATGCAAAAGCCAGAAAAAATAAAAAGTTTTTTGTGGAAATATTATCATTTTTTATTAAGTGGTGTCAGGCGCCCGTTCCAGAGCGCGACCTATGTTAAGTGCGCACCTAATTCTTACTTAAGTGCCAGCCAGATAGGTGGGCATCTAACTGATTTAGGTGCCCAACTAAAAGCCAACGTACGCTTTTGATGATTTTTAACGCGTACCTACCGGTTAAAAAAATGTTTTATTTTTAAAGACCGTAAAGGTCTTTTTGTTTAAAATATATGTCGATGGATAAAAAAGCTTGCAGTTCAAATTTGTATGTACCCGACGGTGGTATTTTAGTAAATATTTACGAAGAATCAGGGAAGAGCGCGGAGCGCTCTATCCCTTATAATAAATGGGTTAAGTCACTGCGCGGTTAACCGTTGTTGATGGCGTAATCTAAAATCAACAAAACCTTAAATAGCTCTTTAGCCAATTAAAAATCTAAACATTTTACATGACTGAAATATAACCCAAATTTTTCTGATATTAAAAACCTAAAAACTTTTACTAAACATATATGAATTTCATACTAATAAGCTTAATTTGCTTAACTTTTTTGTCGTGTTTTTTTTTGGGTCCCCCAAAAATTTTTTCCTGTGGTAAATATTTTGAGCTGATTTTTTGCATGTAGATGCTAAATTGCCGCCTCACCTGAATTTTATTCTCGTATATGCTCCATTGCCCTTAGTTAAACCTCTGTTCATGTAAAAAATGACCAATTTTTTTAAGTTACGCATTGGGTACTAGGGTACTTGTGTGACACTTTCTTTCCTTACTGAATTATTTATTAAGTAACTTCACTCAGTAATACACATTCTCTTGTGGTTATTTTTTTGTTTTAGATTATAATTCCTTACCTTTTTATAAAATTTACTAATTTTCAACGGGAAAAACGAACAAACATCCTAACCACTAATTAGCAGCCATATGGCAACAATAAAAATATTTAAAAAATAAAATGAAATTAATCTTGGGTGGCGTGTGAGCGCTGCGGGATCCAATGTTTCAAAAGACGGAAATTTAGCAAAATCGAAACGATGTTTTGAAAAAAATTATTTTTTTATATGGAATACTATGAAGCTATAATCACTCCAAAAATTTAATGCGAGAAAAACTGGTCTTGGTAAGAAGTCTAGTATAGAACCTGGAAAAACCATTTAGATGTACGGGGTCTTTAGAGCCGCAAGTAGGGAACTTGGAGCCTTCGGAAATTTTTTTGGCTATTCTTTAGGCTTTGCTTAGGCTTAGGTATAGGTTTTAGCGATTTTTATTTTGGGCTCCAAGTTCCCTCGGCTCCATCGACCCTAAACCATTTAGAATGGTGTGGTTATGTTGTTTAAAAATAAACCATCAATCCAGAAAAATCAAGCATAAAACACAAGTCCAAATAAAAGCTAATTCCCCAAAAAGTGGTTGATTCAGGTCTTACTAAAAAAGTTGAAACCATTTTTAACCCGTTCTCAAAATGATTTAAAATACTCCAAGGGCGTGATATACCTACCATAGTGCTTTGGAAAAAAAACAGAAGAAAAACACACTATTTTATATGGTCCTTTCCGGTTCCATACAATTTTACGAGGTTACCCAGACTTAATTGTTGTATAGTATACTGCTTAAAATTACATTGAAATTTTGAATATTAAAATAAACCATGACGTTTCTTTTAAAATGAGTAAATTTTTTAATGTTTTATATCTTTAATAAATGACATTGAATTCAATGCATGAAAAGGCGGAAATTCTAGAAAAAGCCGAAACAAAGTTTCGAAAAAAAGCCTTATATTAAATGGAATAGTATAAAGCTACATAAGTCTAAAAACTAAATGCCAGAAAAGACTGAAACAAGTCTCTTTAAAACCTGTAAATTAATAACAAATTTTGTGAACTTTTCAGAAAAACAAAACCCGATAAAAACAATACGTGTAAAAGCTTTATTTTGCGTTTTTTAACCATTAATAAAACTTAATTCACATAAATTTCCCACAAAGTGAATTAAGCTTTAACATGAGTTAACCAGCTGTAAATACCACAGTACTAGTTAAGTCACACATCGTCAAAACGATACAAAAAAATTATAACGCAAGCGTCACAGTCACGATGAAATAATATATCGCACTGTGCATTGAAATATAATGAAATAATAATAAATAATATATGTCAAAATAATATATCGCATTGTGCATTAAATTTTGTAATTTATCATTATTTTCGTATAAAGCAAAGCATACCGCCACATTAACGACTTTTTAAAACCAAATATCAAGTTTTAAGTCCGAAAAAAATTGAAAAATTCAGATTTAATATAAGGCGACTTTTTCTTTAATGTTTCTATTTATTACATAAAACAAATTAGCTGTCAATGTATTTGTTAAATTAAAAGTCGCCTTATATTAAATCTGAATTTTTCAATGTTTTTCGGACTTAAAACTTGATATTTGATTTTAAAAAGTTGTTAACATGGCGGTATGTTTTGCTTTATACGAAAATAATGATAAATTACAAAATTTAATGCACAATGCGATAATTTATTTTGACAAAAATTTTTCATCGTGACTGTGACGCTTACGTTATACTTTTTTTGTATCGTTTTGACGACGTGTGACTTAACTAATACCGTGGTATTTACAGCTGGTTAACTCATGTTAAAGCTTAATTCACTTTGTGGGAAATATATGTGAATTAAGTTTTATTAATGGTTAAAAAACGCAAAATAAAGCTTTTACACGTATTGTTTTTATCGGGTTTTGTTTTTCTGAAAAGTTCACAAAATTTGTTATTAATATACAGGTTTTAAAGAGACTTGTTTCAGTCTTTTCTGGCATTTAGTTTTTAGACTTATGTAGCTTTATACTATTCCATTTGATATAAGGCTTTTTTTCGAAACTTTGTTTCGGCTTTTGCTAGAATTTAATAAAATTACAGTATTACCGTCGAAACTAAAAATCGAGCTATATGTAGAAAGGATTATACTGGTAAATTTAATATTAGCTGCGCTGCGTTGATGTAAAACGCGCACAGAAAAAGTACTAGGAAAGCAAAATTCTAAAACTAAAGACGAGAGTGCGATAGTACAAAAAACGACCGCACAAAAAAATGTTCCCATATGATATGCGTCTTTACTTTCACCAAAAAAAGGGTGAAATCAGTTCATAAGCATAACATTCGTACATCTGTGCTCGCTTTCGGGGGTTCAACGGGAGAAGCATTTGTTAAGGAAGAGAGGTGGGCCGGATTGCTCCTCGAGCTATGGGAAAAGAGAGACCCCTGAATTTTTTCTAAGGGGAAAATGTCAAAAATTTCGGCGCTAAAGGGTGGACTCCTACTCCTCAGAACCCCCTTTTCCCCTCCCAAAAAACATTTATGTTTAAAACTGAGCGAAGAGCTGGGGTGGTATAGTTTTTCATGAGTGGCACGAGAGCGCCACGGGGCGATTTACCCCGCGGCGCCGCGCCAATCATAATTAGAGAACGTGGGTAAATTTTGAAATTCATGTTCATCTCCTTCTTCTTCTTCTTCTTATTATTATTATTCTAACGCTCAATTCTTAAAATCGATATTCCTCCTTCGTTACTGATTGATCAAAAATAAACATGGGCTCATTGGAAAGAAGTAAGAATTACGCAATTTTCTTAGGAGCGACTTTTTTAATTTAGGTCCTTTTTATCGATTTATTGATCAAAATAATAAATTGAAAAATAGCAAAATAAAAACTTCTAACTGCACAATAACATCCTTTTGGCAGCAATAAGGATTGTACAGAGCAGACAGCAGAAAACTTCTGCATAATAACAGCAGACGGCTGTGCTCGGTTGCTACTGGTGACGGAAACAGCACAGCGCCATCTACTTCAACCAAAAATATATAATACTATATATTATATTAAGGAAAAATATGTCACTCCCTACTAGAAGTGAAACAATTTTGTGCCATTTTTTGAGCACTGCCATTAATTGTCATGCACAAAAAATGGCAAAACAACTGCCATTAATTGGGCAAGTGTCGTGTAAATGGGCACTGCCTAAAAACTAGCAGTATTTTCGCGAAACCAGACACAACCAGCCAATCACAGCAAACCAAAAGGTACGAATTTAAATACCCACCGAGTTAATGTTTCAACGTATCTTAATATATTTTTAAAAGCCGAGTCACCTGTCGTCAGGACGGTTTTAACCTAAAACCGTTTAGACGATTAAAGAATCCGAGCCCTTTTTAAATAACAAGAGCTCGGCTCAATTTTGGAATGCATAAAACGGTTATTTGATCGAAAACCGTAGTTACCCCAATTTTATGGTGAGGTAGAGCCGTTAAAAATTCACAAAAGTACAATTGTTGATTAAGTTGAGTTTTAATGAGGTTTTTTTAAAGCAGCTAAAAATACGAGACACTGTAAGCCGTCTTTTCATACATAATGTTTCTTAAAAAACACATTTTTAAATTCATAGCAAGCCCTTTAAATTTCTGTATTTAAAATTAGACCCCGTTTCAAGTTTTTTTGATTACCGCTGTTAAATTTTAAATTTAAAACACTTGCGAGTGAAAGAAACTTTTAAAATTGAACTTGTAAAGTTAATAACATAAGTCAAAACAAATCGGGGTAGCTGCGGTTTTTCATCAAAACCCGGTATACAGTATGCACCCCAAAAAAGCCACTCTTTCCCATAAAGAAGAAAGCTCGGATTAGTCGTCTGAACGGAGTTAGGTGAAGACGGTCCTGATAAGAGGTAAATCTGCTTCTAAAAATATATTAAGATACGTTGAAACATTAACTCGGTAGGTATTTAAATTGTACCCTTTGGCTTGCTGTGATTGGCTGGTTGTGTCTGGTTTCGCGAAAATACTGCTAGTTTTTAGGCAGTGCCCATTTACACGACACTTGCCCAATTAATGGCAGTTGTTTTGCCATTTTTTGTGCATGACAATTAATGGCAGTGCTCAAAAAATGGCACAAAATTGTTTCACTTCTAGTAGGGAGTGACATATTTTTCCTTAATATAATATATAGTATTATATATTTTTGTTATTACCACTTTTTTAAATTTAAAAAAATACTTTTTAAATCGTAAAAGGTAAATTAATTAGTTTATTGCGAGTACAAGCGACTATGTTCGTTTTCTAGCTTGTTTTAAGTTGTTAGTTTTAGTCATTTTAATCCGCTTACTTATTTTTTAGCCAAAAATCATAAAGTGAGTGTCATGTGAACTTTTGCAATGAAATTGTTTTTTTTTTGTTTTTGCACTACTTTTTGTAATTTTTCGAGATTTATCAAAAACATATGGCACAAGAATTTTCAATTATACATAAGTTTTTGAATAAAATTGTACAAGAAAAAACGCCACATTTCTAACGCACGCGAATTTTTGTGCATATATCACTGATTTCTTAAGCAGAGATTTTTCTTACTGTCAATACCCGTTTTTTTGGAAATGCATTTCACGAAAAATTGGAAGAAAAGTTCCCATATGCACTGCAAAACACTAACACTGTGTTAAAAATTAATTAAAAAAAAACAACAACAGTTCGCCTATGAAATAGAAGCAAATGGCGGGTTTTCAGTATTAAAGTCGCACAAATTCAAATTTTCAGCAAATTTTTTGTTTAAAAATTAGGTTTTCACCATTTTTGGATTATATATGCTTACTTTTATTAAAAATATAATTATAAAAACCTTAAAAGTCTGTAACATTTGCAAGAAAGCTCTGGATCGGGTGGTACACCTTTAAGACTGTGTCCAATATTTAATATCGTTAATTTTTGACACGTATTAATTGATTTTTTAAGCAAATTTTATTCGAAAACTTTTTCCAAATTAAATACAAACAGTTCATACTAATTTCTTGTTTAAAAAATTCAAGTTTGGTGTCTTTTGGGCTGTATAAAAATAGTAAACTCGGTAAAAAAAGTGGACTGACTCCGCAGGGTTTTCCTGCGAAAACAAGAGGACCCAGTCCGAATAGACCCTACACAGAATTTATGAATACCTGTGTAGTTTCAGCAATAAATTTAAAAATGCTAAATTAAACGCAAGAAATCAACTTGATTTTTTTTATTAAAAAAAATATTTTAGCATCACTAAATTTTAAGAAGGTTTCAATAACACCTAAAATTAAAAGTAAGAATATAATATAATTTAAACAAATGTCCAGTTGTACGATAAACTTTCATAGAAAAACTCACATCAGCGAATTTAATAGGAATTATTATCGATTTCTGCTAAATTTTTGTACGCGGCGATTTTATAAACATGTTAGAAAAATGAATTTGGTGCACAACATATCGCTGTTCAAGAAAATTTTTGTTGGGTGCACAGAAATTAGCTTGTGCCGAAAAGTAAGATGTGCATCATTTCTCTTTTAAATTTAGTTTAAAAATTTACTGTGCACATAGCCAAAAATTCTCTTGGGTTATATATTTTTGATATAAACAATGATATTATAATAACTCTAATATTTATTGTATACGTCTCATGAATGGACTTCTATTGTCAAACCCTAATCTTGTAAATAAAATCTACAAAATTGTTTTTAATGCTAAAAAAGTCTTCAAATTTTTAGAATAATGACTCATGATTAAAATAAAGAATCTTATTAAAATAGAGGTTTAATAAAATCTTAAAATATAAATAATAAATATCTTCATATTAAAGCGATTACATTAGCTCTTTAAATAAAATTTTATATATTTATCACTGTCTAAAATTGTAAAAACTGCTTTAAAATTTGTATTCTTAGGGGTCCTTACCCCGGTTTTCCCCGGTTGATTTGACAGCTAAATTGCCGGGGCCGGGGCCGGGGCCCCGGTCGATCACTAGGCGCGCCCTACTTAAAGCAGTCAATGTGTCTGAACAATATTATGAAGTTAAATATTTTTCCTTTATTATTATGTTATATATTTTTGTTGCTAGTACTCACCAATCGAGTCTGATATTTAAATTTTAAACAGTAAAGAACTTAGTTTATACTCTGACGATTATCGTTTCAACCATAAATAATATGCGGTATAAAGTGACATTGTATCGGCTATAAGATATTAGATTTTGGTTTGTGCCACACTGATTAAAAAATAGCACTAAAGAAACATATAATTAATGATATTTTCTCAGCGTATCGCTTTATAAATCATAAAGGACCCCGTCACAGTCTGCTCTGGGGATTGCGCCCCCTTGGAGGTCGCGGTTCATTTGGTTATCCAAAACCGCGATTGCCATATGGTGCATAGCGCCTTGTCGTGGGAAGAGGGCCTAAGCCTTACTGTGTGACCATTGCGTCTACCCTACAAGCGGAGGTAGGGCATTTTCTTCTAAAGCATTAAAACTAAATAATATATTTTAAATATCATCATGGCGGCGCAATTCTCAAATAAAAAAAAAGATAAATTTTTTGGTCAAAAACATGTCCTGCGGTAAGATCACCTACCAAACGCAGACGTAGAAACTTAATATGGGAGAAGTCGTTAAACACTGGTTCATACTTATGACAAAACGTCTTTTGGACAAAGTCAAACAAAGGAAAAAGTCCTTTGGAATTTGTCCAAAGAACAAACACAGCGTCAAAACGTCCTTACGACTTTGTCTTTTGTATTTTGTCCAAAGGACAAAATCCAATAACGAACGTGTTCATAATTTTTGTCCTTTCGACTTTTTTCTTTAAATTTTGTCCTTTGGACAAAGTCCAAAGGAGAAATTTCAAGTAGCATTCATATTTTGTCCAAAGGAAAAAGTCCAAAGGACGTTTTGGCTTGTTCAAAGGACGTTTGGGCTTTTCTAAATTTATCCTTTGGACAAAGTCCAAAGGACGTTTTGTCATAAGTTTGAACCAACCTTAACAGGGCGTGTAAAACTCGCATTATCTCTATAAATCCTTCATGGAGGGTGGGGGTTTGAACCACAATTCTATTTGAGCAACAGTGTTGATAAAGCGTTTTGTCAAACGGGTTAAGGCACTTATGACCAGCCCATAAGGCTATAAAAATCATAAAGAGGGAAAACAGATATTGGCGCTCAGGGCCATCAGATTCACACTAGTTTTTATGAGAAAAAAACTTTGAATTGCACGCAGGGCACAAAAACGGCACTTTTTTAAATTTAGTTGTTTCTTAATAAAAACATATCCTTTGATTTGAAAAGTGGCAATTTCGCGATTCTCAAAGATTGCTGTATTTTTTAACTGCAAATGCATGGAACCATAGAACTAGTTTTGTACAGTAATTAGTTCACCGTTTAAAAAATCATCATATTGGACTAAATTTTTATTCAGTAAACAACTCTGCTGAAACCAGATGCTAATTGCGTACACATACGTCCACCTAAGAATAGAACTTTTTTTTCTGTTTAAATTGAGCAAATCGGCCTTTTTCCTGCTTTATTCTTAAAAAATTTTTCAAGACTAGTTTTTTTTGTTATTAAGTTTAGTGAAACTAGTTAAAATAGGAAAATAAAACCATTTAAAACAAATTAGTGGTACAAAACTATGCACATATACTTAATACTATGCAAAATTTTACGAGCGCAGCAAATTTTGTTTTGAAAATCAAACAGCACAAGCGTAAAGTTCAGGTTAGAATATATGATAATATTTGTGTATTATAACTCCTAGTGCGCGATGAAAACGAATCACTTTTTTCAAAATTCACAAGCGTATTTGGAAAAATAGAATTAAGCAAACATAGGATCAAAAAGAAGATACACAACAATAACTTTTTATTATAAATTTTTTTTAGCTAAAATGCTTATTTTTCACAGATCTTGTTTTGCCTTTTCGTGCAATAAAAAAAGTAAAATAACTATTTGTTATACTTTTTTAATTGTTTTATAGATGACATTTATAACTGTTGCATATTTTTTCACCCAAGGCAAATCTTAAATTAAAACTGATCTTAATAAGAATTCTACTATATCGAAACGAAAAAGGGATCGAAGCTTTGTTAAATTCATTTTTAAGTTTATTAAATTATTATTTAAAAAAATCGAAAAAAATTAGTAATTAAATAAATCTTTGTTATTATCTTTGCATATTAGTAAAAAAATATTATGTTAGTAAAATATTAATAATACAATTTTATTTTAAAATGCCACGTTTTATATATTATCCTTAGCTTTGTTTTTGTTCATCATAAACAATTCCAGATTTTCCTCGCGCATAGAAACAGGAAAGGCGGCACCCCTACCTTTTCGCAGCTGCTCCTCTGCGTCCGGCTGGGGGGTCCCTGGCACTTGGGCTCCTGGGGCTTTGTTTTTGTTCATCATAAACAAGTCAAAATTTTCCTCGCGCATGGAAACAGGAAAGGCGGAACCCCTCCCTTTCCGCAGCTGTTCCGCTGCGTCCGGCTGGGGGGTCCCTGGCACAATGTCCGGCGAGCTTTTATACGAAGATCTTTCCTCTGATTTTTCCTGCGTTTTCTTTTGATCGGGTTGGCTTTTCTTTTGCTCAGGCTTTTCTTTTTCTTTTCTCTTAAATTCAGCAACAGTATAGGAGCACTGTCAGAAATCAAATTCTTATAACGCCCGAACCGGACTGTTCTTTTATTACCTGATAGTTATTTTTAATACCTATCTAAAAAATTATTTGCAGTTCATCACACCAAGGCTATATTATTTTTAAAAATTAGCGGATGGATTCATTATTGAAGAAATAGTGCATTTTGGGTAATATAAGAGATTGATTTGTGACATGAGCTATTAAACGTAAAAATCCCATAAAGTTGTCAATAGTTAAGAAGATATATAAAATCCGCAAGTCAGCCAATCAATTGACAAAGTTTTTTTCTTAAAACTGACATAAAAATATTGATAAGAAACAATAATAAAAGAAAAGAAATATTCTTTTTATTAACAAAGATATTTTTGTATTAGACAACGTATTTTAACCAAGGGGTTTTTCCACTTTAAAAGTTTTTAGTCCTTTAATTGGCTTAAAATTCTTGATAACTATTATTAGTTAATGTAGAGCTAATATTGAATTTTAGGAAAAGTCCACATGAACATCTTTATGCTAATCAAAGGGCTTTATAAGTTTGCCTCCTAAAAAATTTTTCCAAGAGGCGATGGAAAGTCATATTAATCATACATTTAAGAAAAATCAAAATGAATATTTTTAGACAGGACAACGCATTTTCGCCAAACAACTTTTGGATTTTTTTTACTTGTAAATATTTTTTTTTGTCTCTAAGCTGGAAAATTCAGAAAAAAGTTCTGAAAAACATGTACTTTTAGTGAATTTAAAAAAAAGACCGGTTATTAGTAGCTGTCAATGTAAGAACTGGCGAAGGTGGTTGCAGCATTAATTTTAGATTTTATACATTTTTCTAATCCGTAATCTTAAATTTCAACAGTAACTGAGGCTTTTGTTAAAAACTGGCTTTACACATTCGGAGTTTTGTGTCATACCCATACATAGTTTGTACAAAAAAAATGTGTATGGGCGACAAAACTCAAATTTTTCGCAGTTATATCTCGCTTTTGAACCCATGTTACCTTTTAATTTTGAGAGTCGCAGTTTCGCGATGTCAAAGACTGCTGTAATATATAGAAAAACGGATTTTTTTTTCGAGACGTGTTCATAGGCGAGCGTAAAAGCTTTTGCCTGACATAATTATCCTACAAATAGTTTGAAATGTTCTCTTCCAACAAAATATTGCCACTTTAATTTAAAATTTTGTCACAGGCGCACAGTTTTTGTACAGAAATAATTTGAATGAACCAGCAATCTTTGGTCTTTGGAGCCTTAACCCGTTCCCATGACTGCCTCTTTCTCGGTTACAACCGTTAAACCTTCGTATGACCTAGGTTGTACTTAGCTCATACATAAATTTTGTGCGTAATTGGTGCCTAGTGAGCGAGTAAATTGTTAAAGTTGTACGGTAGCACTATGCAGATTTTATTCACGAACGAATAGTGTGTTAGGTAGGCTATTTTATATTGCAAAAATTTGCATATTGCTACCGTACAGATTTAACTGTTTGAATTTGCGCGCTCACTGGGCACTAATAACGCACAAAAAACTATGTATGACCTGAGTAAGACCTAACCTAGGACATACGTATGGTTTACCATGATACAATTTACGTACAACATTGGTTATATGAAAATACCACCATCGTGAGACGAAGGTTACACCTTAGGCGTGCGAAGGTTTCACGGTTGTAACGGGGGAAAAGGCCATTAC
>JASAMX010011492.1:15000-17500 GCA_030248175.1 Microlaimidae sp. YZB2_3 | reverse complement strand
ACACATACAAATATAACCTTCTAATTGAAAAAGTGGCGATTTCGCGCTTGTCAAAGATTGCTGTGAGTATGATTTTTTCAATTGACATTTCATCAAACTAAAAAAAATGCAACAGTGCTGTGTGATTAGATCAATGCATAAACAAATCATTATCATATCGTAGAAATTTTTATTTAGTGAGCAGCTGGCCAAACCAAATGCAAATTTCCTATAGTCCACATAATATCCATCTCAGACTAGTCTACATCTTTTCTGTCTAAACATACGCCCGGGGAAAAATGTGGGTGTTGGGCCCCTTACTGTTTCTCTTTATTGACTCTCTATTTTTTTTTTGTGAGCTTCTGCTCAATAGAGCATTTTTCAAGGCTAGTTTTTTTATTTTTTTATTTGTTAATTTGAAAATTAAAAAAAATTCATAATTTAAATAAGAAAGCATAAAATCTAATATTCTGAAATGACCATGTTGGTTTTTTTAAATACGAAAAAAAAATTGGCGAGTTGTATAATTTAATTTTTATATGCGCATATACCAAAAACGTATACCTATAAATTTTAAATTTGTTGTGTCTTTTGTAGTTTTAATTTTTCAAGGCTAGCCTGCCACTTTTTTAATCGAATCTTAAACCACTTTTTGTCAGCTGCGCATTGACAAAAGTTTCTAATAATCTGCTTGTCAGATATTCTCTTTCAAACTTTTAATATTATTACTATAGCACACGTACTTTTTACGGTAGCAATATGCAAATTTTCTTAACATATACAGTCTTTACGTAGGATATTTATTCATACTGCAAAAAACTGTGCCACCGCACAGCTTTAACCATTTCAATTTGCTCGCTCCCTGGGTACTAATCACGCACAAGAAATTATGTCACGTCAGGATTTTAAGGACCCTAAAAATGTCACATAGTATTCGTGATCACGTCATATATGTTTTCTCTGTGGGAATGGTTTTGAGAGGAGCGATTAAAATCACTTTTAGTCAATTAGTGCTTGGCAAAAAATAAATCTCCAATAAATGAAGCTCTAATTGGCTAAGAATGATTCTATAACGTTATAACTTTGTAAACAATATTAACACTGAACAATTTCCGTTTAATTGGGAGGGTTTTGACTATCGTAGTATGACCTAAATACGACGACCGCCGCCGCCTAAATACCGCCGCATAGTTTACGTACGACATTTGTCATACGAAAAAACCACCACCGTGAGACAAAAGTTTTACTTCTGTTTTACGAAGGTTTACGGTTGTAACAGGGGAAAAGGTCATCACGGGAACAGGTTAAGTGTTAAATGTTGCAGTCGTGGCGCAGTGGCAGAACGCTCGTCTAGTGTACTGAAGATTGAGTTCCGGTGGAATCACAAATATTGATATTGATAGTGAAAGTGATATAGTATTGATATTGTTATACGTATTCTTGGGTTATGCTATTAGTGATACTTGTTCGACCTTGCATACCCTGGCTGGCTTCAAGCGAAATAAATACTATTTTAAATTTTTTTAAATATAGACCGTTTTTTTTTTGATTTCATAATAGTAAATGAATGATGCTAAACTCAATTTATTATTTCATATTAAAATTAAGGTCGGAATAAAAAGTGACAAAAAATCTGCTTATTAATTTTGTTTTAAAATTCGAAAATTTTAAAATTTTAAAAACATAAATCAACGCACGTTATCCGGTCTAAATAGGCAGGTATTTTCTTATGAATGGAAACAACTTTAGAAAACTGTTCTCGGTGCGATTCGGCAATGGGGGAATTGTAGTCGGGTGTGGCGTTCGAATTTTCCTTCTTTATTTTAGTGATTTCCGCGTCCATTGATAACCGACGTTTTTCCAGTTCTTTTCGTTCCTCACGATACGTCTCATATTCGTTTTTCAAAAACTCCTGAACAAACAAAATACAAAGATTTTGTTGGTCGTCTATTAGTTTAAACTCGACCTCTTTGCAAAAAATATTTTTATTTGGGAATTTATTATGCTAACTTTTGTAGCGCTCAAATTTTGTAGTGTTTTTAAAACTTCGTTTTCAAAATATTTAATTGTACTTTATTTACAGGATTTGTTAGGTTTTTAGTGTTTTATTTTTAACCACCGTTTTTAAAAACGAATTCTAATTGGCGATTTAAGACTTAAAGAAAAAAAAAGTCTCTGGAGCTTTTAAGAGGAGCAAGTTTGAGATCGTTTAAGTTGTGTAAACTGTGGTAAAACATATATAAATCAAGCTTGATTCTTTCTAATCTTTTAAATATTTTAAAAACAGGTGTTAAAGGATAAATTTGTGAGTAATGAATGCGCTGGGTAAAAACTTATACACAAAATATCCTAAAGGCTGATTCATACTTATGAAAGAACGTGCTTTAGACAAAGTCCAAAAAACAAAATTCCTTTGGACTGAATCCAAAAGACAAACATAGCGTCAAAAGTCTTTTGAACTTTTTTCTTTGGATTTTTTCCAAAGGACAAAGTCCAAAAAACAATGTGTTCATACTTGTTT
>JASAMX010011492.1:0-7500 GCA_030248175.1 Microlaimidae sp. YZB2_3 | reverse complement strand
AGATTTTAATGAAAGTTTGGAAATAGTTAGACACAAGTCTAATGAATACTTTAAATTGTATTTGATTAAAAAACTAATTCAGGATTTTTTTTATTTTATTTTTCTTTTAAAAACAGCGATTTTTTTAATTTTCTTAAAATTTTGAATTACGTTTTACTCCAAACCACAAAAAAAGTTGCCCCATATTTTTCTTTAACTTTCTATAAAATTGCGGAAAAAACTGAGTGAATCAAATTTTTTAAATGCCCAAAAAAATTTTTTGAGCTTTAGATTCATTGAAATATATCTCAAAATAGAACAATTGGTAAACAATGAAATTATTCCCGTTAGATACATCATAGACTGAGCTTTCGGTTGCACTATACTTTTGTCGGACAAACATTAATATCTAAGTTGATATCTAACTTTTAGTAAAATTCGTTATAACTGTGGTGTAAAATTCGTTATAACTGTGGTGTAAAATTCGTTATAACTGTGGTGTTCTACGTGCACATAGACAACTTTTTTATGGATACTAAAATTTTTCTCGCCAAAATAGGTAAAAACGTGCTGTTCTCTGGTTTTCAATTGTGGATATTGTAGGTTTAATGTCAGATTTCAAGTTAAAACAATATATTTTATGGAAAAAATTCATCAAATTAAAACATGGACAACTACATAATGGACAATTAGTGTTTTGACTATAGACTGAAACAACTGTTCTGGCGGTAAAAATTTCAAAATCAATGACACAAAACCAAATTAAAAAATAAAAAGATTATCAACTTTATATGGGCATCCTAAGAACATTGTTATTTACAAATTAAAAAAATGGATCCGAAAAATACATGGAAAATTATTTGTCAGCCATTTGGCTGACACGGGCTACTTGTAGAGTTTAAAAAAACAAAGCACAAGAACAAAATTTAGGAAGATTAAGATTAAGTTATTATTAGCGCTATGTGTAATTAATATTATTATTACAATTATTCTTTCATTACATTTATATGTTTAAAATAAACCAATAAACTTACACATAGCCTTTTTTGCAAACGATTATAAATTTTTGAATTCCTTCTTTTAAATCATCCATTAGTTGACAGTTCGCCTCAAATTCCTGTGTGTAACATGTTCTGACTGCTGCAAAACCTGTTTTTTCATTAAATTTCTAAAAAACCCAAATTATATTGTTTTGCATTAGAGTAGTGATGTTTTTACTTTTAAATATTCAGCTATGTGATGTATTTTTTTATAGCAGGAGCGGGCCGGCGAAGGACATTCCACATGACCGCCTAATACCCTTTATCAGCACTGTTGACCGGCTATTTAAAGCAAACGATGTTCCGAAGTTTAAAAAACTTATAACTTAAAGCTTACTTTAGTTTTTTTTTAACAGAGGCTATGAATATTGCATATGACCACCAAAACCAGTACTGTTACTGGTATATGGTTTTAGTCAATGGTTCCATCCTTAACAGAGGATTTTAGAGACTCGCGTGAAGTGAGAAATATTATTCATTTTGCGGCAAATTAGCTAAAAGTTTAAACAAAAAGCTCAAGAGTTGAAACTTGTACAATACAGTATCCTTGGTGAATCAGGAGAATCCTGGGTGGGAATATTCTTAGCCCTGTTACCACCATATAAATCACAACAACAATTGTGTCTATTTTTTGTATTAGGGTAACTGACTTAAAGTCGGCTAGGCCTTAAATTCGGTTGCCAGCGTTGTTTGCCATGCGTAAAATTATGAAATAAACTGCATATGGCTGTATAGATCGTAATATCATCTATGTATTTAGCTATATTCAGTCCATTCCATAACTATGTGTAGAAAAAATAAAGCCGGTGGCATAAATGAAGGCTTGGTCGACTTTAAGTCAATTACCCTATTATTATTATTATGCTGTGAATGAAATTCAATTACATTACTAAAAAAATTAATCGTTATTTTTTAAATATTATTACGACTATTTTAGGACGTGGAACGTCACTTGCTGATATGATGATTTATTAATACTGGTAAGTATATGACATTTTGTAAGGTAAACAACAATTACCTTTTTAGGGAAGAGGTAGTGCGCGGGAAAGAAATTAACAAGCCTGAAATTCAAGGAAAGGACATCATTGAAAAGAAAAATTTATATTATTAATAATTTTATAGATTCAAAAAATGTCCAAACTAAAATGCGAAATTTTTGTGGGAACCATTTTTTTTACTTAGGCCCTTGTTACCGATTTATTTATCAAAATAAAAGATTAGATAATAAGTTAAATTAAGCGTTTTGCACAGTCAAATGGTTTTTGTCACCTTTAGCCGGTGTCACGGGATTGTTTGATTTTTTTTACAAATTCTAGCTTGATTTTAATATTTTTTCTCAGATTGTTTAGAAAAACTTCTAGTGTTTATATTTGATAAGGTTTTTCATAGATTTGATCATGACAACTTGAGCTTATCAATATATCATAATAACAAAATTACCATTTTAATTTAATAGGGAGAATAAATGCCAATAAAAAACATTATAAAGTTTATATAAATTTTTAAAGGGGGAAGAATATTAAAATCAACATCCAAAACCCAAGCACAAACACTTACTTATAGACAAATAAAATCTAGCGGATCTCAATAATTTTAAATTTAAATCGTATATTTAATAATAGATAACAACAACAAAATTTAAAACAAAATCGGTTTAATAATAAAGATCAAAACCCATATTTTAATCATTACATGTAATTTATCAAATTACTTAATTTGGAATCGAAATTTAAATTTTCAAAGGGATAAAGTTGTATAATTTTTGTATATTTTGTGAAAACATGGAATTTTAAAAAAAGTCCGCGTCCTTATTGTTTTTTTTTTATAAAAACGTCATAACCGCACAATTTTAATTGGTCCGCAAATTTTATGTCTGAATTCTTATTTTCGCGGTAAGCCAGATATAATTCAACCGTAAAAGCTTAAACGCGAAGGTAACGGTTCAAAAAACTATTTGTTGCACGTACTTCTAATTGATCTTCTTTTATTTTTTCTTTGTCTTAGTATTACCAAAATATACAAGATACCGAAAAATATGCAAATCCTACATAAAAATTAAGTCAGAGTAGGTCATTATAATGAGCCTTATTTTAAATGGCACTTTTGATAATAATTGCATAGTAGCCATTTTAATATTTTAATTCGCGCAAATTAAAATGGAGAGAAAACCATTATAATAGCATTTAATTTCATTTCATTTCATGTCACAAGTCTAATACTGTCCGGGCCGAGAGAAAACATTCGGCCCGGACAGTATTATACTTGTGACTGACTATATATGAAATGAAATTCAATGCTATTATTTTAGCTTCCTATCCATTTCAATTCGCGCGAATTAAAATGGCTACTATGCCATTATTACGGAAATTGCCATTTAAATCGAGAGACTCCTTATAATGGCCTACGCTGACTTAATTTTTAATATAGGAGTTGCACGTTTTTCGGTATATTACATATTTTTGGTAATTACTATTAATCAAATAACCTTGTTGCATTGTTACAACAAAAGGATTGTGCACCGAACTTGAGTTAAAACATTTGTTAGAATAAAATAGGAAAAAAAGTAATACGCATTATTTTTAAAATATATTATATATCAATAAAACAGGAAAGAGATTTGATTTCAGTCAGAATATGTTCATACAAAATAAATTTGATATGTACTTGGTGTGGTTTTAATTAGCATATATACAAGAGCCCTATGTGTTTTTACGTAACAACGACATAACATAGTTATAGTTCCTTTACAAATGTATGAAATTAAAAAAAAAACACTAAAGGTTGGTTCTTACTTTGTCCAAAGTGTCCAAAGGACATTGTCCAAAAGACAAACACGGCCTAAAAAATGTCCCGCGGACTTTGTCTAAACACTTTGGACGAAGTATGAACCAGCCTTAATACTCACAGCATTTTTTTAAAATCACGAAATCTATTGTCCATTTACACTTGTGTTTAATTTAAATGTTGTTTTAAAGCAAATATTGTACATAATCAGGCAAAAATTTATCTGCAACTTTTTTTAAAATTGTTCTAAAGATTTTAAAAGTTTTATTTTTTATAATAATGGTAAACAAAATGTTTGTCATTTGAAAAATACCTTTTTTAATACAAAAATTTAAGAATTTGGAAACAAATTTTTGAATTTTTAACATCTCAAAAATGACTAATTATTAAAAATTTCCTAAGGAATCAAAACGCCCAAAACATATATACATTTTGTAATAAACTTTTTTAAAATTATTCTCATAAATTTTTCCAATAACAAAAATAAAAACATTCGATGAATTATTGCAAAACTTCCATTTTACCTGTGCCAGTCTTGAAAACGCCATGGTTAAGCCCGACCGTTGCCAATACTACAAATATAAAAAAATTAAAAAAAACGCACTAGAAAAAAATTTTAACGTTTATAAAGTTTTAAAATCATGGGTGGCACGGGAGCGCCAACGGGCGATTTAGCCCCGTGGCGCGGCGCCAACCATAATTAGAGAACGTGGGTAAATTTTGAGATTCATGTTCATCTCTTTCTTCTTCTTAATATTATTATTATTCTAACGCTCATTTCTTAAAATCGATATTCCTCCTTCGTTACTAATTGATCAAAAATAAACATGGGCTCTTTGGAAAGAAGAAAAAATTACGCAACTTTCTAAGGAACCACTTTTTTTCATTTAGGTCCTTGTTATCGATTTATTGATGAAATTAATAAATTGAAAAAATCGACAAATAAAAACTCCTAATCGCACAATAACAGCCTTTTGTCAACAATAAGGATTGTACAAAGCAGACAACGAACAGTCCCTCATAGAAACCGCACAAAAAAAGCAGACGGATTTAAATTGGTGGCAGAAACGGAACCAGTTCCCAGCGCCATCTGCTTCAACCGCGCGGAAAACGGCAAAAACAACAGAGTACTTTTTTATTTCTTGCATTACTGATGACAAAATTAATTCAAAGTTTTATTTAAAAAAAAATAATGTGTCATTGGCGCGGGAGCGCCACGCGGCGATTTAGCCGCACGGCACCCACAGCACCAAAGCACACTATAATTGAAGAACGTTGGGAAAATTTTTAGTAATTTATGTTCATCTTCTTCTATTTATTATTATAATTCTAACGCTCATCATCCTAAAATCAATATTCTTAATCGTTCACGTGGCGATTTAACCCTGCGGTACCGCACCAACTATAATCAGAAAATCTGGATAAAATTTATAATTTCTGTAAATCATCATCTTCTTCTAATTTTTTTATTCCAAAAAAATAATTGCAATCATCGGTGGCGCGGGAGCGCCCACTGCGATTTAGCCCCACGGCACCGCGACAACTATAACTAGAGCACCTGGTAAATTTTGTAATTCATGTTTATCATTTTTTTATTCTTATTATTATTTATATTTAAAAAAATATAATTCCAATCATCGGTGGTGCGGGAGTGCCACACTGCAATTTAACCCACAGCACCGAGCCAACTATACTTAGAGAACCCGAGGAAATTTTGTAATTTATGTTTATCATCTTCTTCTTATTATTATTTTTACTTTAAAAATTATAATTGCAATCATTGGCGCACGGCATCGCGCCAACTATATTTAGAGAACGCAGGTAAACTTTGTCTAGAGCGCCACTGCACCGCACTAACTATAATTAAACAACGTCGGTAAATTTTGTGATTTAAATTCTTCTTCTTATTATTATTATTTTTTATTTAAAAAGTATATCTCGCCAACGGAATGATCATAAACGTATGTCTTTGTGCAGCTAAAACTACAGTTTTTTCAGGCTATTTTTTAATTTAATTCAAAAAAAGTGGTGGACTAGCCTTGAAAATTCTCTAAGAATAGAGCAAGAAAAAGGGGCGATTTTTCCCCGCCGTATGTTTAGACAGAAAAGATGTGGACTAGTCTAAGATGGAAATTATGTGGACTATAGGAAATTTGCATTTGGTTTGGGCAACTGCTCACTAAATAAAAATTTCTACCATATGATAACGATTTGTTTATACATTGCCACACTGTTGCATTTTTTTTAGTTCGATAAATGTCAATTGAAAAAATAATACTCACAGCAATCTTTACAAGCGCGAAATCGTCACTTTTTCAATTATAAGTTGTTTTGTATGTTAAATAAACAACTATAAATTTGAAAAAGTGGCGATTTCTTGGCCAAGAATTGCTGTGAGTATGATTTTTTCAATTGACGTTTCATCAACCAAAAAAAAAATGCAACAGTGCTGTGTGATTAGATCAATGTATAAACAAATCATTATCATACGGTAGAAATTTATATTTAGTAAGCAGCTGCCCAAACCAAATAAAAATTTCCTATAGTCCACATAATGTCCATTTCAGACTAGTCCACATGTTTTTTCTGTCTAAACATACGGCCGGGGAAAAATCGCCCCTTTTTCCTGCTCTATTCTTAGAGCATTTTTTAAGGCTAGTTATTATTTTGAACTATTCATAAAATTTTTAATTTTATAATTATTTTTTTCTTGTTATGTAGCTTTAGACTGTAAAAAATTGAGGTGCATTGGCGACAAAACTAAAACTTTAAATGGATATCTTAACAACAGCAAAGTAGAGCTACACAAAAACAATATCAGCATGTAGCTTAAATTTTTAGCTATCAGTTAATACTATAAAAATTACTCTTTATTTATGTCTATTACTGTAATCATTATAATAAGCAAAAAACATACTGTTTTAAAATTTAGCAAATAAATGTTTTGGGATGCCGTATAACTTACATGGTATTCAATCTTTTCAATATCATGTAAGTATATTCGTCACGATAATGAGTAACCATATCAAAAAATATAACATAATAATAATAAAGGAAAAATGTGCCTGTATCTATTGTTCAAACACAATGACTACCCTAACTAGACGGCCAACACTCTAATTAGGGCGCAAACTACTAAGGCAATCAATGGCACTCTTAAAAGCCTATAATAACTTAATCATTTTTAAGTCTGATTTTACCGTCTTTAAATCAAAAAAAACCTGTTTGTGGACGTATGTTTGTTTTTTTAAACATGTTAATTTATGTTATGTGCAAGTCGGAATATCTTAAGTGTGCTAAATTTAAATCCGTACTTTATTAAAATAATGTGAGTTATACATAAAGCCATTTACTCTTTTATACTAAAAAGTAGTTACAGTAATACAAAATTCAATTTAGTTCTACGATAGTTTTTAATGTTTCTGCATAAAATATACTTTAAAACGTTATTAAAAAAACGAAAAAATTTTAACTCCTTATTTTATGGTTTTTTGGTTCCAGAAAGCCGCGCTCGTGAAGTCCAAAAAACCTAATTTTTTTAACTCTTTTGTACCTTTCAATATTTTTACCTTTTTGTTGTTTCATGTTTCGTTATTCTGCTCGCACGTTGCTTAATTCTTAGGTATTTTTTTTTGCTTTTGAGCACCTCATAATAACAAAGATATGGATAATTGGTATTCCAGCTGCTGTGTCGTTG
>JASAMX010011490.1:0-33070 GCA_030248175.1 Microlaimidae sp. YZB2_3 | reverse complement strand
ACACACATAAAAGACAACATACAAACACTCCCACCCATCACAAACATACATCAAGCAAACAAAGCATTTACAAAACTCATTATTCAAGCAGACAAATCACATATTCCCAAAGGTCACATTAAGCACACAAACAGGCCACTACCACAACATATCATACAACTCACACAACACTGCAACACACTCAGACAAGCAGATTCCAAACATTCAGAAATACAACAGCTAAACAAACAAATACAAAAACAAATAGCAGAAGAATATAAAGACATCACAACACATCACAAAACACTTTACCCACAAACACAACTCTTGGGCCACCAGGATCGTGCTGATCTTTGGGCACCACCCAATGGGCCTACGGGTACCACCTGGTTGCTGGATTTTTTCTCTTATAGAAATGAATCCAGCTTGGCATGGCTAGAAAAGGTTGTTGTACATAAGCCACACATGAAAGTTTTCCATCTAGCAAACCAGTCAATAAATACAGCTCTATTGTGTGTGGAGTTTGTACCACTGTCTTACAGGAACACTTATGCTGCCCATGTACTAAGTTAAATAGTGAGATCAATATCAGGCGACTTAAAAAATCCTTTAGACAAAGACCTTGGAATGGGTGAACACTGCATGCAGTGAACACTCTAGCGGTAAAGGTTGCCATTGTTATTAATGTTGGACAAAGAGTCTCAACCATAGCGGTGATATTTTTTGCCCTTCCTGGCTTTTTCTTAGCGCCTGCCCTTTGCATAATCTGCATAGGGAAGATAAGTTTCAGGTAATGCAACAACAACAACAACAAATTCTACAACACAATAGCACAACTCAATAACAAAAAACAACGTACAGACAAAAACAGGGCAATCACATTTAACACAAAAACAATAACTCACCCATACAGCATAGCAAAACATTTCAACAAACAATTTACACAATCAACCACTCCAAATACAAACAAAACATACTGCAAAAATACATGCGCAATCAAACAACTAAAATCCACACCCATCACACTAGCAGTACAGCAAACTAACTCAGTTGGGCCTGACAACACACATACACCACCTCAAATATCTAGGCAACAAAGCACTACAATACCTCACACAACTCTACACTAACATAATAAACACAAACACAATACCATACAATTGGAAACTTTCCAACTACATTCCAATTCTAAAACCAAACAAAAACATCAATAACAGCCAATCTTTCAGACCCATCTCACTCATATCCACACTTGCAAAAACTTGCAAAAAAATCATACTCCCATACATCACAAGCAACACAACAAAAACAACATACCCACACGGTTTCAAAAAACAAAACTTCACATACACAGCATTACAAACACTTTACACTCACATAGCAGCAGGTTTCAACAAACTAAAGCCACCACACTGCACAGTTGTTGTTGCACTGGACATGTCCAAAGCATTCAACACTCTTAATGATCACACACTCATACACAAACTCGCACAAACACAAGTACCAACAACAATCACAAAATTCATAAAGAATTACATCAAAGGCCGCAAAGCATACACCACATACAACAATCACAAATCAAAACAAAAACTCATAAAAACAGGAGTCCCACAAGGTTCCTGTCTATCACCCACACTATTCAACATCTACACTGCAGACATTCCAGCACCACCACGTACACATCATAACATATGCAGACAACATCACAATATATGCATCACACCCAAACCACCACATAGCACAACAACAAATACAACCATACTTACACACAATACAAACATAGACAGAAAACAACCAACTCACACTAAATGCAAGCAAAAACTGCAAAAATACATGCGCAATCAAACAACTAAAATCCACACAACCTCATCACACTAAAATCCAAAAATCGGGCTACACAGGAACATAAACAGACACATAAACAAAATACACAAAACAAGCAGCAAAACAAACATGCAAGACTAACATCAGTTGGGCAACACAACACATACACACCACCTCAAATATCTAGCAGACAACAAAGCACTACAAAATACAACTCACACAACTCTACACACAAACAGAACAAACTAACATAATAAACACAAACACAATACCACACAGTTAAAAACTCTCCAACTATATTCCAATTCCAAAACCAAACAAAAACATCAACAACAGCCAATCTTTCTTCAGGCCCATTTTACTCATATTTGCACTTACAAAAACTTGCAAAAAAATCATACACCCATACATCACAAGCAACATACCAAACACAACATACCAACACGGTTTCAAAAAACAACACTCCAAATACACAGCATTACAAACACTTTACACTCACATAGCAGCAAGTTTTAACAAACCAAAACCGCCACGCCGCACAGTTGTTGTAGCACTGGACATGTCCAAAGTTTACGACACTATCAATCAGCACACACTCATACACAAACTTGCACAAACACAAGTACCAACAACAATCACAAAATTCATAAAGAATTACATCAAAGGCCGCAAAGCATACACCACATACAACAATCACAAATCAAAACAAAAACTCATAAAAACAGGAGTCCCACAAGGCTCCTGTCTATCACCCACACTATTCAACATCTACACTGCAGACATTCCAGCACCACCACCAAACGTACACATCATAACATATGCAGACAACATCACAATATATGCATCACACCAAAACCAACACATAGCACAACAACAAATACAACCATACTTACACACACAATACAAACATAGACAACAACCAACTTATACTAAATGCAAGCAAAACAACATGCACACTATTCACACCAGACCAGCAATACAGTAACTGAACGAAGTATATGTACATTTGAGTACTAGGTTCTCTATAAATACCAATGATTCTCAATTTGTATGACTTTTGTAGAAGTAGGATATAGTAAAATCATGGGAGATTTTCGTTTATTTATTTTAGCGGCTGCCGCCTACTGAATTTATAGTGTTATAGCTGGGACAGTCACCGAGACAATCATAAAAACTGAATGAGGCAATAATTAATTTTGTCATGTAAATTGAAACTTCTTGAAACAACATTTGCATCGCATAGCATTTGCACATACGAATCTGTTTCTAAGTTTCACCTTATAATAAACGAGAGCAAAAACGCATGCAGGAAGCAGGTCATTATCATGGCAATAAATGTATTACAATAAGTTAAATTTACTTCCTAATACGCAAAATAATCTTATTGCACACGAACTAAATTTAATTTTCAGTTAGTAAATGAATGCGTGAGTATCTATTTTTTTGCAGGTGCATGAATATAACTTGGAAAATATATGCACAGTTAACGTTGTAATTTTGCTTTATTAATTAAAAGGACGGGTATTTTAAAGAAACTAAAGCGTTAATTTTCGGTTAATAATTAAAAAATAAACGGTGGATTTTAATAATATTTTACAAATAACAGCCTATGAGCAGCATAAAGCGTAAGTTTCAAAGTTTTTAGTTTTTGGGGAATATGAAATAAATATGACCCTTTTTTCCTAAAAATGGAGTCAGTAAATGGTTTTTTGTGACGGTGACTTCAGACCAATTTTTTTCCTAATATAAATAAACAAAATAAATTACGAAAATTAGTTTTTGTGTTGAAAAGAATTACAAGTAGTTGGGTAAGATTGTTGTAAAATTAAAATATTGGCTTCAAATCAGAAGTAATATGTTGATTATAAAACACACCATAAAGAAAATTAAAAATGCCACCTACTTTTAACGCGTTTATTTTTTGTAAAAAATTAAACATTTAAGGTAGAAAACCACAGTTACGACGATTTTTACCAAAAGTTGGATATAAACTTAGATATTAATTTTTGTCCGACAAAAATATAGTGCGATCGAAAGCTCAGATTATGATGTATCAAACGGTAATAATTTTATCATTTACCGGTTGTTCTATTTCGAGATATAGTTCGATAAATTTAAAGCTCAAAAAACAGTTTTTGGCCATTTAAAAAATTTTGCTGCAATAGAAAGTTAACAAAAAATAGGGGTCATAGTCATCTTTTAGATGTGGTTTAGAATCAAACGTAATTCAAAATTTTAAGAAAATTAAAAAAATCGATGTTTTTAAAAGAAAAATCAAATAAAAAAAATCCTGAATTAAAGATAAATTCTATCAGGGTGAAAATAGATAAGTGGTAAAGTAACCACTCGTTTTTTGAGAAAATATCACGTGCAGAGAAACACATGACGCAACTAAATAATAATTGGTTACATAACCGCTAAAAACTTTTTTTTAAATTTTTCTCGCTCACGGGTTTATTGTTTATTTCTTCCTGGTGGAAAGCGGTTACGCCCTTAATTTTAGCCTGGAAGACTTTAGCTTTAGTTTTATAATCAAATACAATTCAGAGTATTGATTAGACTTGTGCTAATTATTTCCAAACTTTCATTAAAATCTGAAGGAATCAAATTTTTTAATTTTCATTTAAAGTTTTTTGATTTGATGCCGAGAAACTACACTTCGAAAAGTTTGTTTAGAAGTATCTTTTACGATAGAGATCTCAGATCGTTCAGTTGCCGAGTGGTTAGAGTGCCGGGCTCGGATCCTCGGACCCATAGGTTTGAGTCTCACGCAGGAAATATTTTTAACGTCGGAAAAAAAATTTCAATTTTTTAACTTTTTAATTAAAAAAAGTGTTCATTATTCAAGATACGCTAAAGGAAAAATGAAAAAAATAGAATATTTTTGGTAATGAATTTTATTAATGTATTGTATTTTTGACATATATTTTATTGGTGTCATTTATAATGATTGTGGACGATAACAATTTTTTTAAAAAAATGAATGTCAAAAATTGAAGCAGAAGGTCAAATTACGTTAGTAAAGGCAAGAATATATAACACAAGAGAATGTCCGACTGTAAACTAAACTTTTGACCAAAATTTTGCGGCAAAAGTCGCACTTTTAAATTCGTGTGGGATTTTTCTTGCAAAAATCCGCCATTTTCTGCCAGTTTTCCCTCGCTGCGATTTTTAACACAGTGTCAGTTTTTATTTTCAGTCATTTTAAAGTAAAAAAAACGACTTTTACTCATTTAAGCACAAAATTTTTGCTCCGCTTTGTTTTTTTTTTTTTTTTTTTGTTCAGCCAGACTCGCTGTGCGATAATAATCGCAGTGCAAATAAAGCAGTATAGAGTGCGAAAGAAGTCGCAGTTCCCACTGCAAGAAAACTAACACTGTGTTAAAAATCTCAGCGCGGCAAAACTAGCAGAAAATGGCGGATTTTTGCGAAAACTAGCAGAAAAGTCGCGCATGAATTCAAAAGCGCGACTTTTTTCGCAAAATTTTGGTCAAAAATTTAGTGTACAGTTGGACATTCTCTTGTGTTATATATTTTTGGTAAAAGTTAATTAGAAAAGATCTTCCGTCAAAATCAAACTGTGGTGTTCTACCTTAATTTAATTTTAAGCTTTTGGCTTCTTTTTTAATGACTGGGTTAGTAGTTTTCAACTAACCGAGTCATTAAAAAAATTTTTTTTTGTTTAAGTTGTTTTAAAGAAAAAAACCAAATCGGGAGATTTCATCTCTGGCCTTTGTCTTAAAAAATAGCAGAATTAAAAAAAATTGAAAAATAAACAAAGAGTACGAGGTTTTTGAAGAGAAAGACACTATAAAAATAGAAAATAACCTATTTCAAGGTGCAGTACAGAATGAAACCTCTTATTCTTTGATTACGGTGATTTTTTGTTAAACCCTAACATTCGTTTTAACCTTTTTTTAAAATTGTTTGAACAATATAAACGATTTAATACTTGTTACTTTTAAAAAATGATAAAAAAAGTGCTTTTAGAATAATTTTACTTAAAAACACACCGCACCTGATACCCAAAATTATGTTATAAAAACAAAAAAATACGTACAGAAAAAAAACTTATAGCTTCAACCAATATTTCTATAAATTTGAACATATAATATTTGTTAAAATATCTAAACTGTAAGTAACTTTAATATGTTTTAATAAAACTTTCTTTTTTTTATTTTTCATTTAATTCCGGCGGCCGTGGGCTGCCGGGTATTATCTTCAGATGAGTAAGTAAGTTAGTGAGTAAATGAGTGAGTAACTTCCTAACGTTTTCTTTGATTTTGAATAACTCGACCGAATTACCTTTATATAAGTTAAAATTTTAAACATATATAGAAGTGACAACGGAGAATCGATTGATAATCACAAATTTGTAATTTGACAATTTGTGCGGTTGATCATGACGTATGCAAATTTTATTTAAAACGAATATAACTCGGCCGAATAAAATCTAAATGAATTGAAATTCGGAACATAGATAGAACTGACAACGGAAAATTGACTAATAATCACGATTATGTGATCTGACGAATTGTGCGGTCGATCATGACATATATGCAAATTTTATTTAAAACAATTATAACTTGATCGAATAAAATCTATATGACTTGAAATTCGGAACATAAATACAACTAACAATGGGGAATTGATTGATAATCACGGTTTTGTGTTCTGACAAACTGTGCGGTCGATCATGACGTATATGCAAATTTTATTTTATCTCTAAGGCTCTCTATATAACCCGTAAAAAGCATAGGGTCAAAGGCGGAAATATACATGTTTACTGCCGAGATGCAAGCACAGCCAATAACGTCTTACGTTTGCTGGTCTTCTAACGAACATATATATAACCAACAGCGAAGAATTGGTTGATAATCACGATTATGTGGTTTGACAAATTTTGCAGTAGATCATGACATATATGCAAATTCAAAGATAATCTTAACGGCCGCCGGTTACAAGACAAGACTTGAACTAGTTTATATTATAGCGCTCTTTTTATAGGCTTATATGCACATAATATTGCAGTATTTCTTAGAAAAAACAAAAAAAATAGGTGATTTGAGTTCTGTTTTTGCCTTTAAAACTTGTTTTATTCCTTATCTAAACGGTATAAATATTTGTTTTAAATATAGGCTGATAAGGAGATAACCTCTAGTTGGATTTAACAAAAGTCCTAAATAGAGGTTAAAGGAGCACTGTCATAAATCAAATTCCTATAACGCCCGAACCGGACTGCTCCTTTAATACTGAACCGATTCAGCTGAAATTTAAAAATGTTGTAGCCTTGTAGTGGAGCACTCTAAATACCAAAGTTGAGTTAGGTAGGTTTGGTATTAAAGGAGCAGTCCGGTTCGGGCGTTATAGGAATTTGATTTGTGACAGTGCTCCTTTAAGGCTATCCACTTTATTCAGTTAAGTCAAAATTGTAAAATTTGTGTCACAAACTATCAAGCATAGTGAAAGTTAAACGTTACAGTTGCGAAAAATTATTCATTATATAGCACAGTAAACAGTTATAGACAGCAAAATTTAACTTAACTATAGTCCATACAAAAATTATGCGGACTGGCGACAAAATTAGAACTTTGAAATGTTTTATATATCCATAACGAAAGTTAGAATATGTGCGGGACATTATATGGGAGCATAACTTAGACTCTTGGCTATCTTTTGAAAAGGTTAGGAAAAAATGTTTTTCGATGACGTCAGCACTACAGCCGATGCGGTAAAAAAAACCTGTTCCCAAAAAAAACAAAACTTTTTTATTAGTACGAGATAAGAAACGCCGCTTGGTATGCTGTTAAAACATACTTTTCTGAGCTTTTTCTGAAGCTTTGAGCAAAATCGTCTCGCTCGAATTTTTTTTATAATGCGTTGAATGCGCTCGGTTTTCGCGGTTTTTCGCGAATTTTTACGACGCTAATACACTTTATTTTATTTATTTTGTTTTGCTTTCTGTTCGAAGTGTGTACCATATTGATCATTTTGTCATATATTAAATGTCCGCCAATTTTTTTCCTTAATTTTGACATAAAAATTTTATTTTGGAGGTTGACCCCCGGGGGCTAGGGGAGCCAAACAAATGCTGAAAATTTTTGTCAAAATTTTTTTCAAAACCGTCAAAAATGTAAAATTTATCACATATGACGAATTTTGATATATATCGTTTGTGTAAAAAAACTAATATTAAGCTTACAATAAGCTGTCGAAAATGAAGAATTTAAAATTTGGAAGCATTCCAAGCCCAAATGCTGGCTGCAGCAAACCATTAAATTAAAAACTTTTCGAAAAAATAAGCCTTAAAAGTTTATTTTTTTTCGAATTTCCAGGTTATTTTGTTAGAAAAACATATTTTCAAAGTTAAAATCCTACTACAAAATTGCCAAATATCGCAGCTAAAAAATGCTCTTTTTTAAGTGTTTTCTTACTTGCAAACATGTTTCCCCGTTTGTCAACACAAAAACAAATTTCTAATAACTATGTCTCTCAACTTTTGCCAATATCCCAATGTAATTTTTTTAAGTAATGCTATTTTTCGTGTAAAAACGTTTGAATCCGCGATCTGGTCTGAATTGCGTCATTTTAATTGCGGAAGAGCCAATAAAAATCATTAATTATGACGTAATAACAAAAATTTAAATGACGTAATGAGGTATTTTGGAATTTTAATGAAAATTTATGTTGCGTTTTCATGAGGTTATTTGGACCATTTTCTAATATTTTAAAACAAAATAAATTTAAAAAATTTAAAACTAATATTTTAAAGTTTATTATTCTTGTAAAACTTTTTATATGAAAGGTTTGTTGCTGCCAGCATACAGGATTGGAATCCTTCCAAATTTCAAATTCGTCATTTTGACAGCTTATTATAAGCTTTCTATTAGGTTTTTTTACACAAACGATATATCAAAATTCGTCATATGTGATAAATTTTACATTTTTGATGGTTTTGAAACTAAATTTTGAAAAAAATTTTCGGCATTCGTGTTTGGCCCCCCTAGCCCCCGGGAGATCAACCCCCAAAAAATTTATAAGTCAAAAATAAGGAATAAAAATTGGCGGACATTTTATATATAACAATATGATCAATATCGTACACACTTCGAGCAGGAAGCAAAACAAAATAAATAATTCGGACAGTGTTCTTCTTCTTCTTCTTATTATTATTATTCCAACGCTCCATCCTTAAAAGCGATATTCCTCATTCGTTACTGATTGATCAAAAATAAACATGGGCTCATTAGAAAGAAGAAGGAATTACGCAACTTTCTTAGGAAGCACTTTTTTCATTTAGGTCCTTGTTATCGATTTATTCATCAAAATAAAAAATTTGAAAAATAGACAAATAAAAAATCCCAACCGCACAATAACAGCCTTTTTCATTGGTGGCAGAAACGGAACCAGTTCCCAGCTCCATCTACTTCAACCGCGTGGAAAACGGCGAAAACAACAGTACTTTTTTTAATTCTTCCATTACTGATGACGAAATAAATTCAAAGTTTTTTCATTTATTAAAAAATAATAATAAGCGTCGGTGGCGCGGGAGCGCCACGCGCCGGTAATCATCGGTGTGGCACCCCGCACCACCGATGATTACCGGCGCGGGGGGCGGCCCCGCCCCCCCCGCGGATTATTATTTTTTTATAAATAAAAAAACTTTGAATTAATTTCGTCATCAGTAATGGAAGAATTAAAAAAAGTACTCTTTTGTTTTCGCTGTTTTCCACGCGGTTGAAGCAGATGGCGCTGGGAACTGGTTCCGTTTCTGCCACCAATGAAAACCGGTCTGCTTTTTTGTGCAGTTTTTATGAGGGGGTGTTGTTTGTCTTCTCTGTACAATCCTTATTGTTGCCAAAAGGCTGTTATTGTGCGGTTGGGATTTTTTATTTGTCTATTTTTCAAATTTTTTATTTTGATGAATAAATCGATAACAAGGACCTAAATAAAAAAAAAGTGCTTCCTAAGAAAGTTGCGTAATTCCTTCTTCTTTCTAATGAGCCCATGTTTATTTTTGATCAATCAGTAACGAATGAGGAATATCGCTTTTAAGGATGGAGCGTTGGAATAATAATAATAATAAGAAGAAGAAGAAGAACACTGTCCGAATTATTTATTTAGTTTTGCTTCCTGCTCGAAGTGTGTACGATATTGATCATATTGTTATATATAAAATGTCCGCCAATTTTTATTCCTTATTTTTGACCTATAAATTTTTTAACTTTTTTTTTTAATTTTTTTAATTTTTTAACCTAAAAAATTGTACAATATCCAATACATTAAGAAAACTACAAAATCAAATAAAAAAACTTTGGCATAAGCGTAATAATGATGAAAAATCAAGATCAGAGTACAAAAAAATTTGCAAAGTATACAAAAATAAAGTTAGAGATTTTAACACTAATAAAGAAACAAAAATTATAAATTCGGGTGGTTTTAACAATTTTTATAAATTTGTTAATAGTAAAATTAAAACAAAGCAAACCATCCCACCAATTAAAAGAGAAGATGGAGACTTTTGTAACTGAAGACTTTAAAAAAGTTGAACCTTTTGGAAATTATTTTGCTTCCGTTTTTACTGATGATGATGATACTTTACCAAATTTTAATCGACCAAATATTGGAAAGTTGGACAACATGGTATTTACCACAAAAAAGGTATTTAAAGCTCTAAAAAAGCTCCCAAACAAATTGTCTTGAACACCTGACTGTTTTCCAGCTTACTTTTTAAAACGCTTGGCTAAAGTTATTGCTGAACCTTTGGCAATAATCTTTTAAATGTCTTTTGATTTTGGAGAATTACCACTTGATTAGAAAATAGCTTTATTAAACTTACCGTTTAAAAAAGGCATCAAAAGCCTAAAAGAAAATTATCGTTCAATTTCACTTACATCTTTTTCATGTAAGCTAATGGAACAGCTTGTCAAAGAAGAACTTCTTGTCTTTTTCCATATCATTTTGTCAAGGTTTCAACATGGTTTTAAGGCAAAAAGTTCTACAATAACACAGCTGTAGGAAACTTTTAATGAGTGGACGCAGGCACTAAAAGATAAACTTTGTAATTCATGTCATTTACTTGGATTTTGCCAAGGCCTTTGAAACCGTGTCACATCAAAAATTGTTATATAAGCTAGAAAAATATGGTGTTTCTGGTAAATTTTTAAAATGGATAAAAGAATTTTTAGTTGGGCGGGAAATTAAAGTTGTAATTAATGACTCAGTATCCAAATCATTTCCTGTAAAAAGTTCAGTTCCTCAGGGTTCTGTTTTAGGTCCATTACTGTTTCTATTTTATATTAATGATATTGTTGATTGTGTTAAGTACTCACAAATTAGACTCTTTGCAGATGATATAAAGTTGTTTGCAAAATCTTCATCTAAAGTTTACCACATTCAAACTTTAAAGCTTCAAAAAAATTTGGATAGAATATACAGCTGGTCACAAGACTGGCAATTGCAATTATCAGATCATAAATGTGAAGTTCTTCATATTCGAAATCATAGCAAAGAGTTAATTTGTAAATATAAACTTGGTAATAACGTGCTTGCAACTACAGAATTGGTGCGTGACCTAGGTGTTTATATATCTCATGATATGAAATTCTCTAAACACTGTGAAATCACAGCAAAAAAGCAATGAGAGTGACATCACTAATTTTTAGAACATTCAATTCAAACTCTAGAAATAATCTTTTCAGAGCATATAAGTCCTATGTTAGACCAATTCTGGAGTACGCTAGTGCAGTTTGGAATCCTTATTTACAAAAAGATATAAACATTTTGGAAAAAGTGCAACAAAATTTCACTAGGAGGTTGTTTTATAAATGCAAGTTGTTACCTGTTGGTTATGAACAAAGACTGAATTACCTAGGTTTAGAAAGATTAAAGGACCGAAGAGACAAAACTGATTTATATGAGTGCTTTAAAATTATACATAGCTTAAACAATTTGCAAGCCAATGATTTTTTTAAGTTTAACCTGCAGCCCACCCGTGGTCATCCCTTTAAATTGGCTATTGAGGAAAGCCGAATTAATGCAAGGAAATTTTCTTTTGCAAATAGGGTGGTTACACCTTGGAACAATCTACTCCCATCTCAAGTAACTGTCGATTCTTTGGATGCATTCAAGAAAAGTTTTAAAACTGACTTAAATAAGCGCTCTTTTTGAGCCTTTAAAGTCATTTCAGATAGCTATGTTCATTGATATTTTGTTAGAATTGTATTTTATATTGGCGGCAATTAAGTCGCAGATTTGATGTTGTTGATGAAAAAAAAGAGAAAATAAAAGAAAAGATAAATGAAATGATGTAACAGTAGAATTAAACTATGCATAGACTATGCTTAGTAAAATTTAATTCTGTTATCTGATCATTAATAATTTGGTTGCTTTTTGCTGCTTAGCTGTTTTCTTTTTTTTTGACTTTTGGTAGGTAGGGCTGGCTCTGTGTTTGTGTTGTTCTATATTTTATTTTTTTTTGCTAATAGATCTTTTTTGGTTGCGTCGGCGATGTTGTTTTGATTTTTCTTTTTTTGGACGGGGATTCTTTTTTTGAGTTTTTTGTGTTTTTGTTTTTGAGCTATATTGCTTCTGGTTTCTTATGTTTTTTTTTTTTCGATTTTGTGATGTTTTTTCGATTTTTTTAGATGTTTTTTTTTGTATTTGGTTTTGCGTTTTCTGCTTTTTTGAGAGGTTTAGTTTCTTGGTGGTCCCGCTTTCGTTGCTGGTCGGTTCTCGGAATTTTCTGATATTTTTGTTTGTGTTTTAGTCCTGCGCTGGTCTTCTTTCTCCTGTCGCTTTTGCGTAGATTCGCGAGAGTATATCTGGATTTTGCTGATTTGTCTTTCTTTCCGCTTGGTTTTTGTTTATGAATATATAGAGAATGTTTTTCTTGGCTGGATTTTTTGGATTTGTCTTCTATTGCCTAGTTTCGTTTTGTTAGGTGTTTTTGTGAAATTTATGTATCGACTGTATCAATTTCGTTCATTACATGCATTGCTTGGATGTTTCAACTATTTGCTAGGTTATTTTGCTATGATTTCAGGATTTTATAGTGAGTGGTATGTGGAAAAAGTTAATATATATATTTGGTTGTTTTCCGTTTTTGTTATTTTATTTTTAACTGTAATGCGGAATTACCAAATAAACGGTATTGTTAAAAAAGTAGGTTCCAAGTTTATATTTCAAATTTCAAATTTTGTACATAAGTATTCAAGTTAAAAATACCCTGATTTTATCATTGAATAATTGTAGTCAAAACAACCTAAAAATGTAGCTTTATATATGCAACATATGTTGTTGTTTCGCACTATATGGGAATTAATATATTTATCTAAGCATTAGGCTAATTTAGTTCGCGAATAATAGTCTAGCACGGGTTTAAATAGTATTTATTATAATACAATTTAAATATTCTTTCTAAATCTATTTTAAGAAGGGTGTTTTTAAATCTATTTTAAGAAGTTTTTTAAGGTCTTGGTTTTTTGTTTTTTTTATTTGACGAATTTACTTTTGTGTTTTAAAGGGGTCTGGCCCGATTCGCTCCGCACAATTCGCTCCGGGCCCAATTCGCACCGGGAACAATTCGCTTCGGGCCCAATTCGCTCCGGGAACAATTCGCTCCGGGCCCGATTCGCTCCAAAAAAAATTTGCAAACGCATTTCCAACAAGCGTATAAATTAATTATTATTACGTACGCTATGTAAACTAAACATATTTAGGCTTAGGCTTAGGCTTAGGTTTAGGTTTAGGTTTAGGTTCAGGCTTAGGCTTAGGCTTAGGCTTAGGTTCAGGCTTAGTCTTAGGCTTAGGCTTAGGCTTAGACTATTAAAAATAAAATTTTGTTGATAATCAGAAATGCGTTTGCAAATTTTTTCCGGAGCGAATTGGGCCCAGAGCGAATTGTTCCCGGAGCGAATTGGGCCTGGAGCGAATTGTTCCCAGAGCGAATTGGGCCCGGAGCGAATTGTGCGGAGCGAATTGGACCCAATTCGTTTTAAAGCGTGTTTAAATGAGAACTAAAACGATTTCTAGTACAAAACAATTTCTAGTTTTTAATATAAATAAACAAGTCCTATTTCTAATATTCACCAAAAATTACCAGATTTAGAACTTGAGCTTTTAGTTATTTAGGCTGTCAATAAAAACATATTATTAACAACCGTTTATATTAATTTTACTGTAAATTAATGTTTTATATATTTTATTTAAAAAACTTGTCTATTAAATTAATTTTAAAAAAATTATACCACGAAAACTGTATAAATATATGTTTTAAGTTTTACATGTACATACCCATCAGAACTGGGAATACTCACGTACTTATTTACTATGTAACTGTAATTTAAAATTAGTTTCTGCACATAAAGCTTATTTTTAAAAAAAACTGTATACATATATGTTTTAAGTTTTAAATGTACATACCCAATAGAACTGGGAATACTCACGCATTTATTTGCTAACTGTAATTTAAATCTAGTTCAAGTCTTGTCTTGTAACCGATGGCCGTGAAGATTATTTTTGAATTTGCATATGTCTTGATCGACTGCAAAATTTGCCAAATCAAAAAATCGTGATTGTCAATCCATTCTCTGCTGTCAGTTATATATATGTTCGTTAAAAGACCAGCAAACTTAAGACCCGTGTTATTGGCAGTGCTTCACAGTATAAGCTTGCTAACTGTAAATGTCATTTACCTTTACCGCACAAACGTTAAATAAAAAAAAACAACGCTACCGGTTCTCCGTTACAAGCTCTATCTATTTATGTTCTAAATTTCAAGTCATATAAATTTTCTTCAGCCGAGTTATAAATGTTTTAAATAAAATTTGCATATACGTCATGATCGACCGCACAATTTTTCAGATCAAAAAATCGTGATTATCAATCAATTCTCCATTGTTAGTTGTATTTATGTTCCGAATTTCAAGTCATATAGATTTTATTCGGTCAAGTTATAATTGTTTTAAATAAAATTTGCATATATGTCATGATCGACCGCACAATTTGTCAGATCACAAACTCGTGATAATTAATCAATTCTCCATTGTCAGTTCTCTCTATGTTTCGAATTTCAAATCATCTAGATTTTATTTGGCTGATCACAATCACAAAATCAATCACAAAATTGTGATTATTAATCAATTTTCCGTTGTCAGTTGTATCTATTTAGAAATAATTTTTAGCTTGTGATATATAACCTTGCATAACTTTAATGCATAACGACTAGGGGTACTTTAATCAGGTGTTTATAATTTAACTTAGTTTACAATAACATTTAAAAAAACTATAATTCATTTTTTATATTGATAACATTGTACCTAACGCGAAACATATAAACAAGGCACTTTAAAATGTTTATAGTGCATTGACTAAATATATTTACACCGGTTTGTTCAATTAAAACCATTTAAGGTTTTGATTTTATTGAAACCTAAAAAAGAAATAAGCTGTTGAGATCCTCCAAACTTGAACTTCAAGAATAAACATAGAAAGCTTTAGTAATTTTATAACTATACTAAGACAGCTATATCCAAACCGTCTGTTCTATACCACGATTGCAGTTTGTTGTTCTTTAACTGTTGCTTGTTTCAAATCTAACCATCAAACACAAATTAGCTTTGTAAACAAGCTTTACAGCAAGAACAAATGTACAACCATATGTACAGGCGTGGTGTTGATGTGCTGGACGTTGGTACTTGCTTGGAAGAAGGGCGGAGTCAAGCCAGACACATAGCTGGAAATTTAAAACCATCCAGCTATATGCTAAACCTGACAGCCCTTGGCGTTTCGCACCAAAATTTCAGACGCCTCCTGATTGGTGCTCTTCAGTGAAATTTCAGGACAGAGCAAGCACCAACGGGTCGTTTTTCAATGAATAAGCACAATTATAATAAGCAAACATATTAAATAAACAAAATATATAAAAACATACCTGCGTAGATGTCATTACAGGTTTATAACAACACAACAGAATTAATAACAATAAACAGGTATATTAACAGAGAGTACAGAACATTTGATTACTAAGGAAATTTTGTGAGTATTTATACTTTTTCAAAACAAAAGAGGGGTACAGGATAATTGATAATTACACAAAAACGCCAATTTTACAACCAGTAAACATGTATATTTCCGCCTTTGACCCTATGCTTTTCACGGGTTATATAGAGAGCCTTAGAGATAAAATAAAATTTGCATATACGTCATGATCGACCGCACAGTTTGTCAGATCGCAAAACCGTGATTATCAATCAATTCTCCATTGTTAGTTGTATTTATGTTCCGAATTTCAAGTCATATAGAATTTATTCGATCAAGTTCGCACAATTTGTCAAATCACATAATCGTGATTATTAGTCAATTTTCCGTTGTCAGTTCTATCTATTTTCCGAATTTCAATTCATTTAGATTTTATTTGGCTGAGTTATGATTGTTTTAAATAAAATTTGCATATACGTCTTGATCGACAGCACAATTTGTCAAATCACAAAATCTGGATTATCAATCGATTCTTAGTTGTCAGTTGTATCTATGTTCGGAATTTCAAGTCATATAGATTTTATTTAATCGAGTTATAATTGTTTTAAATAAAATTTGCATATACGTCATTATCGACCGCACAAATTGTCAGATCACGGACTCCTGATTATCAATCGATTTTCCGTTGTCAGTTGTATATATGTTGCGAATTTCAACTTATATAGAGGTGATTCCACGGAGTTATAAAAAATCAAAGAAAGCGTTAGGGAGTTACTCACTTACTTACTCATCTAAAGATAATACCCGGCGGCCCACAGCCACCGGAATTAGTTTCTGCACATAAAGATTATTTTAAAATTATATTTTGATATTAAGTTTCACAACTTTTTATATATATATTTTTTGAATTAGAAAAAATAGTTCACATCTTCAATATTATGATGTTCTTGATTGTTTATGATAATGATGTTAATTATTTTGATAATGAATATACTTTTTGAAATCATCATGATGAAAATATTTTTTGAATTAAGTATAAAAAAGAAACAATGTAACAATCTACAATATTCCGCAAAGGTATTTTTCGCTGGGCAGCCGTATTTTGAATTGATGTTCATTAAAAGTGTAGACAAAGATTTGTTAAACACACCGCCACTTAAAACACACACGTCCAATGTAAAATGATACGTGCAAACCCATTCCACTTTTCATGCAAATTGTAATCTTCACTTTCGCTGAATATTGTGATCGATCTTCAATTGAAGCGATATGCAATATCTTCAATAGCAACGGAATGCAAACATCATATAATATTTTTTTTATGTGTCAACTTTTTTTTTTGTGATAATGGCTTTAAAATTTACGAAAATCAGATGTATGGTCCTCTGTATTTTTGATAAATATAAGAATCACAATTTAATTTGAAATCCTATGTTGCGTTGTTAATTCAAGTGCAGTTGGCACATGGATTAAAGCGAGTCTTAAAAAGAATTCCGTTGTTACTTTCACAGTTGTATTTTCTTCGAACACTTATTTTTTGTATTTAGAACTAAATTTTTTTTTAAACAATAAGTTATTCTTGGTATTTTGGCAGCATTTCTGTCAATAATACGCTAAAATAATAATAATAATACGCTAAAATAATTGTTCATAACTAATTTGATAATAAACTAGTCTTTAAGCTTAAAAATATATTCGTTGTATCTAAAAATAAAATTTACATGTTGTTTCAATGTAAAATAGGAAGATTCCATGAAAAAGAGTGTGTAAATACAACTCTCATTAGAATTTACCATCCAGTAAAGATAACCTTTCTGAATTACAAAAATATATAACTCGTTTTTTTGCATACAAACTGTGTTTGCATGCAGGCAACAAGTTCGTAACTGTGTAACGTGTGTAAACTGTAAATATACCAACTACCAATTGTATTGTTCCCATGGATTATTATATCATTTATTGAAAATAAACTTATTTAAAAATTATAAGGGAATGATTTGTGTTTAAAAATTGGATTAATATTGAAACAAAAGTAAATCACGGTAAATTTCTTTGGTGTGTGATTTTTTTAAAAGGGATTTTTTACTATGACTTAAACTTTTTAAACTTGTGCGAATATGATTTATTGATATGTTTCGTGTTTTATCTTGTATTATATTTATTTTATTTTTTAAAATATAACTCGACAGAGCAAGTAAATTGCGGAAACAACACTGACACAGTATATCCCACCCATATTAATCCCTCAATGCAGATTTTCAAAGTATCTTTTATGTTTAAATAATGAAAATAATTTAATATTTTAACAATCAACGAACATTTTTTGTAATTCTCACTATAATTCTCCTACGTTTACCGCGTCGAAATTGCTTGCTTATATAGAATTTTTTAAAGTTTTAAGACAAAAATAACGACTTGATTTAATTTTTATTACAAAAATAATATTCTTTTTTTTTTCAGGAAAATCACACAAAAAATTTACCTTGCATTTAATATTTTTTCGTAGATATATTTGAATTTTCTCTAAACTTTTACAGGTCGTCAATTTAATTGTACTGTACGAAAAAAATAAACTCTAATTTAAGATAGAATGTTAACTCATTTTCTTGCTGCGGGAATAACGTTAGCAATAAGCGGAACAGCTTTTTGGAACTGGAGCTTTTTTTCGCTTCATCCAATTCTTATGGTAATTGCTGTAAGTTTAATTTATTTAATTTAAAATTTTGCGCAGTCAAAACAAAAAACCAAATTGTTCCGATTTGATGTGATATTCACGAAACCCGCAATGTGCTGAACACATTGAGCGTAGCCACGCCGGTTTTGTGAATAGGACTTATTATGTTATCAAGCAAGCGCATACTAAAATTTTTAAAACCAAAAAAAGTTCTCAAACACTCTTACAAATTGTAATGAATTTAATTTTATAAAATTCTTTTTGCTTTTGTTACAGAATTGGAAAAAATTTTACTTTAAAAAACGATTCCAGGTTATAAACTATATAAATGCAAATTAGAAACAAAATTGCTCCTAGCTTTATGGTGACCTTTATATTTTTCAATAAATAATACATTCAAAAATTGTCATTTATGATTTTTGATGCCAAAAAACGCGTTTGAACGCGAAAATGGAAAGAACCATTGGAGTGGACTTCATTGTTAAACTTTACGTCCACCCGCTTTTTGATAAGCACTTATATACTCCGCGTCTGAACAGTAATAACTATCGCAAAGGGTTAAAATAACGCAATATAATAATTGTTATATAAAATTTAAGAAATCTATTGCTGTTTTCAAATATATAACCAAAAATATATAATACTATATATTATATTAATGAAAAATATGTCACTCAGTCTCAGAAGCGAAACGGTTTGGTGCCATTTTTTGAGCACTGCCATTAATTGTTGTGCGCATAAAATGGCAAAACAACTGCTCTTATTGAGGCATGTGTCGTGTAAATAGGCACTGCCCAAAATGTAGCAGTGTTTTTGCACATATACTTGCATGCTAACTCGAACGCAGTGCATTTTAAAGCACACTGCACTTTTTTTAGCAATCTTATGCGATGGCACAACCGCGGAAAACAAAAAATAAACCCACTTAAAAACCACTATTTAGTTTTTACACTATACACAATATACAAACTTTTAGTATGGACATACGAAAATAAAATCCAATACATTACACAAAAATCTATTTATGTATTGCATTGAATTTTATTTTTATATGTCTATACTAAAAGTTTATATTTTGTGTACAGTGTGCAAACTAAATACTGTTTTTTTAGTGGGTTTATTTTTTTTTGTTTCCTGCGTTTGTGCCATTTTGTGTGCAGTATATGCGCATATATGCACATAAGGTTGCTAAAAAAGTGCAGTGTGCTTCAAAATGCAGTGCACTTGAGTTAGCATGCAAGTATATGCGCAAAAGCAGTGCCCATTTACACGACACATGCTTCAATAAGGGCAGTTGTTTTGCCATTTTATGCGCACAAAAATTAATGGCAGTGCTCAAAAAATGGCACCAAATCGTTTCACTTCTGAGACTGAGTGACATATTTTTCCTTGATATATTATATAGTATTATATATTTTTGATATAACCATATAAAAAATTTTTAACACTCACAATAATTTTATTTGTTTCAGTATGCATTTCTTACAACAGAAGCGTTAATACTTCTTTCCTATGAGCGGTCACCTATAAAATCCAGTTCACGCAGCAGCAACGTCACCTATCACGGTGTTTTACTGGGTTTATCGCTTTCAGCAGCTTTGGCCGGTTTTTATGTGATTTGGGACAGTAAAAACCAAAAAAATAAGCAGCATTTTACTACTTGGCACGGATTACTTGGTTTGATATTAATTGTCTTTCACTGCATTGAGGTTTCGGCAGGTATTCTGGTAAAATACATTTCGGGATTATTCAAATACAAGTTCATTCATGGTCTGCTGGGATGTGTCTTCTATTTCCTGGGCTGCGCTGTGCTGTTACTGAGCCTGTACAGCAATTGGTTCGTCCGCTATGTGGACGAGAGCGCTTGGATCCTATTCGCGGCGGCTCTAGTTTTATTGGCTTTGTTTAGAACTGTGCATCTATACGAAATCATACAAAAAGAACAAAAAATAAGAGCTTTAAAGTATAAAAATAAAAATAACAATTAAAATTTGTACAAAAAAATACTTACAGTGGTAAAAAAAACTTCAGTGTTTTTTTTCTATTTTTGTTAATTATACTATTAGATAGACATTCTTCAAAACAAAAAAATGTTTATTTATGAACGGAATATAAACAAAATTTGTAGTTTTAATGAAATCTAACGTCATTTTAAAGATCCTAAGTCACTTCAAAACTAAAATTTAAAGGATTTCCACAAAAACTTGTGTTTTGTTTATTTGACGCTATCTCATGACATTCGAATTTTTACACATTTATTGACACAATTATACCATTTTGGAAGTTTTTGATTTGATTCCAAAAACACAAAAAATTACATACATTCTTTTGGGATCAGTTACAACCGATCTTAGACACCCTTCAAAAATTGTGGTGGGTTTTAAACCCGCCACACCATATTAGTAAAAATACCATGGTTTGGGTTTTTAACCACATTTAGAGGACGAAAAACAAGATTATGTTTTTCAATTCACTTAATTGGAAGTGTAAAAATTAACATGGGTTGGGTTTCCAACTACATTTATTAAACGACGCAAACAGTGGGTGGTGGGTTTTAAAAGTCACTACACTAAAATTGGTAAAAAATAATAATGGTTTGGGTTCTCAAGCATATTTAGAAGACTGCATTAAAAAAACACGTGTCTAATTGTAATGTATGTCTTTTATACGTTATACGTTACGTATATGTTTTCTTAAATACTCCATCCTGCGAAATTTTATTCAATGTCGAATAACATCTGAAATAATTATCCACTGCTTAAATGGATATTTTAAGCAGTAGATAATTATTTTAGATTAGCTTAATAACTATATCTTTCGTTTCAATCTGATGAAATTTTTTACTTGAGGATAGTATATGTATTTTAATAAATTTTGCTTTTTGGACTTTAGTTAAACTAAGTAGTATTTTTCCTGGAAATTTAGTTAATATTTGAATAAGAATACCTAAATAAAGTAGATAGTTCGTTATTTTCTGTCAGTATTTAATTCTTTGTTTTGTTGATTTTTATAAAGTCTTACAATGTATTGTTATAGATAATAAACACTTTTTATTACAATTATTTCTAAGATTTTCCAGACAATTACAGTTTAACACTTTTAAAGCTGTAATCAAAAAACTGGGCACAAAATATGGTTTCTTTGATTTAAAAAAAGCACTTTTTTCAAAATTTGATTATGTACCCAAAATATTGAAAAATTATTAATTATATAAAAATAATAAATGAACCAAGTATAATTGTGCGGGTATGTTGTGTTTGTTCAAAAAAAGTATGACTGCAAAAATTAATTAGATCCGGTCCCTACTATTTTTTATTTGGTTCACCCAGAGGAACTCTCAAAACCAAAATATTTTTAAGTATATTGGAAATTAAATTATTGCCTCGATGTGGCCGTAATCTATATTTCTTATAATTTCTCACTTTCAACAAACATCGTTTTTTAGTTTTAAATTTATCTATGTAATTTTTGGAGTAAAATCTGACAAATCAAATGGCGAAATATCATGCAATTAAAGTTTTTTCCACTTCCATACGGCTTCGCTTCTGGATTGTTTTTGAAAAACAGTGTTTACAGCTGTTGGGATTTTTAACAAAAAACATTAAATAAAAAGTTATCATCACAAAATTTAGTTTGATTTCAAAATCATTCACAAAATTTACAATTGTTTTTTTGTTTGATTGTGAGTCAAAATGTTTCCAGGTTAAGGGTTTTCTCTCTAGTACTAGGGTTCTTTTGAAAAACTCCCTCCGGTTCGGGTTTTTAGGGCTAAGGGGTCTACTAAAACTTGTATTTTAAAATGGCTTTTTTAGAGCAGAAGTGGGCCGGCTATGGATATTCCAATACCCTATACCAACACTGGTGTATTGTTGGTGTAGAGTTTTAGTCAAAGCCCACCCCTACTAGGGGATTGCAAGGAAAAGATGTGGGTTTTACATCCTTATTTAAGATAATAATATAAAATAAATAATGTTTATTGAAAATGAAATAACCAATAAAAATAAGGTGAACTAAAGTAAACTAAATAATATGATAAATAAATAGTATACAAATAAAGAAATAAAGGTAAATAAACATAGACAAAAGTGAAGTGTAAGATTACACTTAAAGGTGTTAATGGCCTATCTCACATTAAGTCCCTAGGCCTGCGTTTAGTAGGTGATCTTACCGCGAGAAGACTTCTTGTCGACCAAAAAATTTATTATTTTTTTTTAAATTTGAGAGTTGCAGCACATGATGATTTAAAGTATAATTTTGGCTTTTATGTTTTTTGTTATTAAAAAGTTTTTATTATTTTAAAAGCATAATATACAAAAAACAAAACAAATAAAACTCACTATAAAACATATGACAAAACAAAACAAAAAACCGCAAAAATCACACATTATTTTGCAACTTTAATTTTTTATTTTGTTTTATTATGAAGCCTATATTCAGGGGAATAATTAATTAATTATAGTTATCTTTCGTTTATTTAAAATATAAAAATATGTGGTCCGTAACCAATTTTTCCATTTACTATATTTTTCTTCTAATCTTGTATCTGTTTCCATTAAATATTTATAGTTCCCCTCTCTTCTTCCCCCTTTTTATTTTTTCTTTTTATAAAATTTTCCTCTTTTTAAGTTTAGATGCTCAATTTTTCTTTTATGTAATTTTGAAATACTTTAAATAATGGAATTTGATTATTTAATTTGGTATGTATATAAAATATTTTGTCCACAAGCTAAATTCTTGCCATTTTCTTTCTATCAAATTATTTGTACTTTCCATCAGTAGCAATATTTCATCCAATTGTAAATTTAGTGTTGTTTTTTGGGCAAGCACTAAAAAACACCTACTACACCTACTACACTGACGGACCGAATACACCGACCGAGGGGTGAAAGCCTCTCTTCGGACTATAGACCTTAATTTTCCTAAGCAACCTAAGCAAAACCTTCTTTAGACCTTAATTTCCCCAAGCAACCTAAGCAAAACCTTAAAATCAAGCTAAATTTAATGTTTTGTTTGATTTTAAGGTTTTGTTTAAGTTGCTTAGGAAAACTAAGAGGTCTATAGTCTACGATTTAGTAACAAGAGACGCTTTCACCCCTCGGTCGGTGCAGTCGGTCCGTCAGTGTAGTAGGTGTCTTTTAGTGCTTGCCGTTTTTTTCTTTTTCTTCAAAAAAATTTATAACGGAATACCAGAAAGTTTCTGTGTAGTTTGTTGTTATTTACGCTCTCTTCTACCACCTTTTGGAAGTTATCTATAAACTGGTTTTTAGCCATATTTATTTCCATAGCAGCTTTTAGTCCTTCCATATAGCATGCTTGTATGGTTTTTAAATTTAATAAATCAATTCTAAAATTACTTTCTAATACGTATTCTAGTCCTTCAAGTTTTTTGAAGGTTTTACTTATGAATGCACACCACTTTGCATTAGGGCTTCTTTCAACTCTATTGATTAATTTTAATTTTGCTATTTTATTAATTGTGTATATACATGGCACTTTTAAACCCCAATAGTCATAGTCTTGTCGTTTTTATGGTTTGAAAGAAAACAATGCGCTGCCTCCGCTTGTAGGCTAGACCGCAATGGTCACACGGTAAGACCTAGGCCACCTCCCCACGCACGTCAAGGCACTATGCATACAAGTCATAGTGTGGCAATTACCTCACCAGAGTGGCAATGGCGGTTTTGTATAGCCGAATCAACCACTACCTCCAAGGTAGCGCAATGCCAAGGGCAGGTTGTCGAGGGGGTAAAATGATTTTTAAATCTTTCAAAGATGACTCACTGAGTGAGACTCTACGTAAAAAATTCAAGGAGCCTCATGGGTTATAGGTAAACGTCTAACTCATTAACGTTTGTTAAAATTCTTGATAATGTTTTAATTTTTGTATTTTTCCTCCAGAAATCTCATAAAACTCTCTTTTAAAACTAGCCTTGAAAAATGCTCTAAGAATAGAGCAGGAAAAAGGGGCGATTTTTCCCCAGGCGTATGTTTAGACAGAAAAGATGTGGACTAGGCTGAGATGGACATTATGTGGACTATAGGAAATTTTCATTTTGTTTGGGCAGCTGCTCACTATAGGCAAATAAAATCTAGCTGACTGCGATATTTGCAGTATTGAATCGACTATTTAACAACAAAAACATTCAAAATTTTTCGCTAAAGTGGATTAATAACCAAGATTAAAAACTGTTTTTTTAATAATTATTTATCATATTACTTAATTTGTAACCTAAATGCAAATTTTTAAAGGGCTAAAGTTGGTTAACTTTTGTATATCTTGTGAAAAGATGAAATTAAAAAATTCTGCGTTCTTATTTGTTTTTTTAAACGTGATTACCGCACAGTTTTAATTGGTCTCCTCATGTCTGCATTCTAATTTTCAGCGTCAGCCAGATATAATTCATCCATAAATAAAAATTTCTACCATATGATAATGATTTGTTTATACATTGATCTAATCACACAGCACTGTTGCATTTTTTTTAGTTTGATGAAATGTCAATTTAAAAAATCATATTCACAGCAATCTTTGACAAGCGCGAAATCGCCATTTTTTCAATTAGAAGGTTATATTTGTATGTGTAAAAAACAACTATAAATTTGAAAAAGTGGCGATTCCGCGCTTGTCAAAGATTGCTGTGAGTATGATTTTTTAAATTGACATTTCATCAAACTAAAAAAAAATGCAACAGTGCTGTGTGATTAGATTAATGTATAAACAAATCATTATCATATGGTAGAAATTTTTATTTAGTGAGCAGCTGCCCAAACCAAATGCAAATTTTCTATAGTCCACATAATTTCCATCTCAGCCTAGTCCACATCTTTTCTGTCTAAACATACGCCCGGGGAAAAATCGCCCCTTTTTCCTGCTCTATTCTTAGAGCATTTTTTAAGGCTGATCTACCACTTTTTTCGAATTAAATTAAAAAATAGCCTAATAAACTATAGTTTTAGCTGCGCCATGACATATGTTTATAATTATTCCGTTGCCGAGATATACTTTTTTAAATAAAAAATAATAAGAAGAAGAATATAAATTTAAATTACAAAATTTACCCACGTTGTTTAATTATAGTTAGTGCGGTGCAGTTGCGCTCCAGACAAAGTTTATCTACGTTCTCTAAATATAGTTGGCGCGATGCCGTGCGCCAATGATTGAAATTATAATTTTTAAAGTAAAAATAATAATAATAAGATGATGAACATGAATTACAATTTCACTCACGTTCTCTAAGTATAGTTGGCGCGGTGCCGTGGGTTAAATTAATTTTCCAAATTAACGGAATTAATTTTGCAAAATTAACAAAAGCAAAATTAGAAACCAAAAACAAAAGGTTTTATATAAAATTATAGTAAGAAAATAATGCGCTGTTTTAAAGGTTTTACCAGAAGTAATTACTAATTATATACTTTTGGCAAAAAGATCGATTTAAATGGTGGAATTATTATTGTGCGCCCACAGTTAAATTTGTTACCATTTTCTGCATAATTTATTAGCCACACAAATTTCTTTTTTTTAATTCTTGTCTCAACAAAATTTTTTTTGTATAAATGCAAACTTTAGTTTTAAAAACTATAATATGATTGTTTTTGGGCGTTATCCTTAAGTTGATAAAACTTTTTATTACTTTCTACGTTTCGAAACAAGCAACGTGTTAACAGGTTTAAGCTAAGTGAGTACAAACCAGTAGATTTCGTGTGAAATATGCTAATCAATTTTTTACTGGTGCCTGCCTATCTTTTTCTACACTTTACGCAATTGTCTTCCTTCAAATCTTTTTTATTTCTTCAAAAGTAGTAATTGAATTGTATGATATGATAATATATATATATATATAAATTATACAAACCAATTTTAATAATATAGATATTCATAACAAATAAAAATTATGCAACGTTTAAACAAATCAAATTTCAAAATTGTTCAATTTGGTTTCTTAGTTTCCAATCGAGTTTTGTATAAAGTTAAAACAGTTAGTGATACAAGAAAACCCAACAGTGAAAATCCGACTGACAGAATTATGATACCAAAAGATGTTTGCGTCATACAAACGCTTTCTTTATTCAAATTTTCAAGAGGTATTTTTCCACTGATTTCATTGTTTTCAGTCAGAGAAAATGCTTAAAAAAACAACAAAGAAAATATTAAATAATATTGACACCTAATAATATTAGTGCAAACTGATTGATTTGTTCCGTTAAATAAAAATAATATTGTATTTATTTGACCAGCGCAGCATTTTTGTTAACAACAGAGTCAAATTTTTAAACAAAAACATTCATAAAAATATTTTCCATAAATTTGAAAACATTTTTATTTTTTATAAAATAATTTTTTTATACCGGTCAAATCATAAAACATTTTAGCAAAACAAAAACGGATGTGCAAACAAGTACAGGGTCGATCGAGCTAGAAAAACTTAAAGCCTAGCAATTTTTAACATAAAGGTATTTTTTTACTTGATTTTAGACTTTATTTTTAGCCTATTTATAAAACAGGCTTCAGCTTTAACTAGGAATGAAAATTAATTCCAAAATTTTTTAGATCACGTTTCTTTTAGCTCCCATGTCTTTCCACTTATTCTTGAAGTAAGATTTAGGGTCGTTGGAGCCGAATGCAATTAGAGCTGGAACATATAGTCAAAATAAAGAACTTAAAACCGGAAGTGTGAACTCTCTAAAATCTATCCCTAAGCCTAAAAAAGCCTAAACCTAATCTGTTTTTTACTAGGGTCCCAAGTTCCTCTTTTCGCTGTTGTAAGTTTTCAAAATTTTCCGACGGCTCCAAATATTCCGTAGCAGAAGTAATGAAAGTAAACTAATACAAAACTTTTACCTAAATAATCTTTTTTCTTCTTTCCAGGTGTTTCCTCTTTAATTTGAAGCATTTCAAGAGGATCGGATATAATGTCGAACTCAATAGTATCTTGAAAATCAGTCGTTATGTTTGTTTTTTGGGTTTCTCGGATAAATCTTCTGTTATTTCGAAAACAAAGCGGAGGCTAAAACAAAAACAAATATAAACATAATTATACCAAAACATGAACGTTGTAATTTTTATTGTGGAGCTTTAGTAAGATTTTAGATAAAGTTAGTCTTTGAAAAATTCAAACTTTTAGAGCGTAATCAGATTCGGTGTAAGCGTCTTTAGAGCCGTAAGTAGTTACGGCTCTAAAGACGAACTTGGAACGTCAAAAAGTTTTGGTACATAGCGCTTAAAAGAAAAATTCGTTTGACGTTATGATTCAAGATGCGGTGCGGAGTCACACTTTTTGTCTTTGATTTTGACAGTTTTTTTGAAAACCTTACCCCTGCCCCCAATAGCACACAAAAAAATTTTCAACAAAATATCTCTAGTGTTTCAGGAGTTATGACCCCAAAAAAATGGCGTTTTTCCTAAATTCTGTACATGAAAGATTGCTTAATGAGTATAACGATTTAAGGTAAAAAATATAAACTCAAAAAGGCGGCTACTTTTTATTTTAATTTGATACTTTGATTGTTAAAATTGGTGTAGTATTTGTTGAAATATTGCGTTTCTAGTACAAAAAACCTTCGATTTTTTCGCTAAAAAAAACAAACGACGCAGTGATTTGATGAAGTTTGGCCAACATTTTTTGCCGTCATTTGGTATTTTGAGCAAAAAAATCGAGGGTTTTTTGTACAAGAAACGCAATATTTCGAAAAATACTGCACCAATTTTAACAATCAAGGTATCAAAACAAAGAAGAAAAAAGCAGCTTTGTTTAAATGTATAACTTGTAACTTAAATCGTTATACCCATTGAGCAATCTTTCACGTACAAAATTGTCAAAAAACGCCATTTTTGGGGGGTCATAACTACTGAACCACTGGAGATATTGTTTTTGGAAAAATTTTTGTGGGCTATCAGGGACCGGGGTAACGTTTTCACAAAAAATTATCAAAATCGAAGACAAAAAGTTTGACCCCGCACCGCACCTTTAAGCTTAGGGTTAGGCTTGGTATAGGTTTTAGCGTATTTAAACTATCGAAATTAAGATTCCACCCACGTTAAATTCCCAAATCTTTGTTTTTGGCTGCAGGATCCTGGTCTAAGGTTCTCCGCTTCAATGACACTAAATCAAACTCGAAAAAATTACAAGGTTTTATTTGTAGATAAAAATCTATCTTAATCTATTCTCTTTAGTTAAGTCGAAGAGGTTAAATTTGTGTCACAAACTGTCCATTGTAGTGATGTAAAGCGTTAAAGGTGCAAAAAATTCTTCAGTTTATAGCGCAGTGAATGTTTATACACAGCAAAAAGTGACTTACTGAATAGTGGGTAGTCTATATTTTTAAACATACCACTGAAACTTCAGACCCGTCCGGATACCTGCAGCCAGAATTTTCCGCTTGGCTGTCACAGATTCTAATTGCACAACGAAAAAGTAGCGTCGGGTGATCTGGAAATTTGTATGCGTGGTGAATCCCGATGACCACGTGGTGAGGCTGAGATCCATAATTCAGCTCGCCTAGAAACAATGGTTTGTCCACGCTTCATTTTGTTTTTTTTTAAACTAAAAAAACTAATAAGTATCTACAGTATGACAGATTTAGTAAAATAAACAACAAAAATTTTGTAATATTTAACTACATGTTTAGTCTGACTTTTTATATGTTGTTTCTCAGATCAGAGAAGTCAAAACTTTAATTCAATATTTGTGCATTGTACAAATTTTTAGTTTCAAAAAAACATTAGTTTTAAAACTATTTGTCCTCTTGTTAAAAAAACTTTTATGATTTCGATTTTAGACATCAAAAGCATATAACGCGTGTCATTTATAGAGTGTCTATTTTCTAATAAATCTTTTTTGTAACTTAGTGGCGTATACGGAAGTTTGCAGGAGTACTAAAGCAGAATTACTTGATTACTGCGTCATCTTTCGTATAATAACCATAAAAGCGGCTTAATTTATTAAGTTAATAAAATAATATTGGTTTAAAAATTTACCTATTACTACAGGGTCAATGGAACAACCACGGTAATCAATAATTTCAGCACCATCACCATATTCTGGTGACACTTTACAATTGTGAATCCACATGTATTGAGTGGCTAAATTATAATATTGTATGAGCCCCAAAATATAATTTTAATTTCTAAGACATCTCATCATGTGCGCCTGTATTTTAACGACCTGTACAATGTTTCATAAATGTTATGAACATTTTATTCTTTGTAAATATTTACAGCGAAATTTAATTCTATGTGAAAGCTTAGAGATTTTTATATGTAAAAATTATGCAAACTTTACAAAAAAATAACTTTGACAAAAAAAATGGCATGTTCGTAAGTTTTTCGAAAAAGCGCCCTAATTTTTTCAAATTTCTTGTAGCTTTTTTGCATGCTTAAAATTTTTAAATATTACCCAGGTTAACTTTACGAATATATTTTGTATATTTTTTTAATACAAAACAATTGACCCACCAAAAAATTTGGATCAAAAAGTTATCGTGAAGTTCCCATTTCTGGCGGCAAATCATATCACCTTTTTCCAATTTCCATTTGTATGAACTTAGCGTTACGCGTTACTGTTGCAAAATAAGTTAAAACAATATACCAGTTTACGTTTTTGTGACTCAATCTCCATTAATTTTTAAATATATCGGGGTTAATTCTTTTTTACTGGGTCGATAAAATGCGGGCCTTATTATTTTTATATTTTATCATTGAACCCTATGCAATAGTTCATCGAATATTTAAATTTATAAACAAAACAAAAAAATTACACAAAAATTAAAGATTAAATGTTATATTTTATAAACAATATTTTATCAAAATTATATAATAATTTGTTTTTATCACATTAATCATAAATATGGAAATTTTTTAATAGTTAAATTCAAATAATTTAATTGTATATTTTGTGGAAAAACAGGCATTGTACAAAAATAAAGCTCCCCGTGGCCTCCTCAACGAAATGGCATATTTGTATACAATAATTATTTTACTTTTTGTAAACACCTCGCGCTAAGTTTTTTATGAATAAAAAATATAAAAAAACTCGCCGGCACCGCAACCGGTATATCTATATCAAAAAGGTGCGAGGTTTTTAAAGCCGTAGGCATGCAACTTGAAACCGTGGAAATGGGAGCTTGGGAGCCGAGAAAAAAATTGATTTGGAGTTAATTTAAGGCTTAAACTTAGGCTTATGAATAGTACGGGGTCTATGGAGCCTCAAGCAGGAAACTTGGAGCTATCGAAAATTTTTGGGAACTTGGAGCCATGAGCAATGGGAACTTAGATCCTTTATGAAAAAATTGGTTTAGGGTTAGATTTAAAACGTTTTAGCGATTTTTATTTTCAGCGCCGCGTTCCCATCTTTAGGCTCCAAGTTTCCCACTTACGGCTCCAAGTTCCCTATTTTTGGCTCCAAGTTCCCTATTTTTGGCTCCAAGTTCCCTATTTTTGGCTCCAAGTTCCAGCTCCAAGTTCCCAAGGCTCCATCGACCCTAAATCTTATGAAGAAGTATTAGTAAGTTTAAACATTCGGCTCTATGTTTCCCATTTTCGGCTTTCAGTTCCAGCTCTTAGCTCTCTCGACTCCAATGACCCTAAATCATAAAGAATTACAGTGCAAGGTGCCCACAGTGGTATTTTATTTATTTATTTATTTAAATGTCGTACATGGCCAATTGTATACACAAGGCACACAAGAAAGCACTTACATAGACATAGAACAAATGTCAGTAAAAAAAAAGAGAAAAAAAATAATATAATCATCACATAGGTTAATAGATAAAAAACACATAATTTTTTAAATTGTTTCAATACATAAAAAAACATATTTTACAAGTTATTTATATATAACACAAAATTTGGCTAAATCAGATGACTTTAGTTTTTCACAAAATTTTGTTAACGATTTAGCAGAAACGGTTTCGAAACTCAATGAGTTCCACCAAGGCACAACTCTGACACTAAAAAAGTTTTTTCTAATGTCTAATCTATGCGCTTCAACACATAATTTATAACCATTATTACGCGTTTTATTATATTTTGACAAATTAAAAAACTCTTCTTTTTACACCAACAAGTTTGTGCAAAATTTTATAGCACATCATTAATCATTTCGAATTCTCCGTTTCTCTAAAATTTTCAAAATTAAGAAATGACAATCTATCCATATAACTTTCATGGGATTTTAAAATTCTTCTGTATAGTCTACGTGTAAAGCTTTTTTGAACTTTTTCAACACATTCAATATCTTTCTTATATTGAGGTGACCAAGTTGTAGTTTCATATTCTAAAAGTGGGCGCACAAAGGTAGTATAAGCACGCAGAAAAGTTGTACATTTTTAGTTTTAAACACTCTAAAAAGAAGACATATTCTTGTTAAAGCTTTACGCGCTACATTTTTACAATAGACGGAAGGTTTAAGATCATCAGTAATAATTATACCTAAGTCATTTATAGGTGAAACACATTCTAAAATATTATTATTCAAATGATAAAATTCACTGACATATTTGTCTCCAATATATAAAAACATTACATTTGTTGAAGGCTATATTTAATTGCCAGGTGTGGGACCAATCAACAAATTGAGTCAAAGAATTATTAAAATCATTTGTGGATTCATCTTTTTTTAACATTGCATATAACTTGGCGTCATCCGCATACATTTTAATATGTGCACCAAAACCGATTTCATTGAGCAAATCATTTATTAAAATCAAAAACAAAAAGGGTCCAAGAACGCTGCCCTGGGGTACACTTGACACCTTGATATAATCAGAATACACATTATCAATCCCAACACATTGTGAACGATTGGAGAGAAAACTTGAATCCATTTTAAAAGTTCAAAACCGATTCCGTAACTTTTAAGTTTAATAATTAGCTTGGAGTGGGACACCGAATCAAAGGCTTTAGCATAATCAATACAAATCGCATGAACATTTTTTTATCTCGCCCAGCTTTAGTCCAATCGTTCAAAGTGCAAAGTAATTGCAAACCGGTTGAGCATTTAGCAAGAAAACCAAACTGCTCCTTTGAAATTAAATTATTTACGCGCAAGTATTTTATAATAGCATCCATCATTAACAATGCTTTCCATGATATGACAAGATAAACAATTCAGTGAAATTGGCCGATAATTTTTTGGCAGGTTGGCGATATCTTTTTTAAAAATAGAAGTAACATTGGCTTTAAACCATTTATTAGGAACAGTTCCGGTTAACATGCCAAGCTCAAAAAGCTTAGAAAACGGAATACACATTAACTCACTAACAAATTTCCAGTAAATAAGGAGAATACCATCAGGATATTTTGAGCTTTTAGATGGGAGTTTTTTTAGCTTTTTGAGTACAAGACTCATGGGAAAAAAACAGAATTTATAGCAACACTGTTAGGTACTTTTTTTTCACACAGGTATTGCCTTATTATCTATCTTAGTGAAAACACTAGCAAAGTATTCATTTAGAACTTGACATTTTTTGGTAGTTTTATAAATAAGACTGCCATCAATATTTTTAGAGGGGTCAAATCGAATTGCACTTAGTTTTAGTTTCGCGGAATATCTAAAAGGATTTTAGTTACAGATGGAACTATATTGCATTCTTTCCTCGGATATATCAAACTGTTTT
>JASAMX010011486.1:0-23203 GCA_030248175.1 Microlaimidae sp. YZB2_3 | reverse complement strand
TTAGTTATGTAAAATGTTTAGATTTTTAATTGGCTAAAAAACTATTAAAGGTTTTGTGATTTTCGATGACGCCATCAACAACGGTTAACCGCGCAGTGACTTAACCCATTTAATATAAGGGAAAGAGCGCTCCGCGCTCTTCCCTGATTATAAAACACAAAAACATAAGTAATACAGTACAAAAATATAAAAAAACAATATGATGTAAAAATTAGAACTATAGGCGATTAAATTAAGCCGACCTCAATGTTTTGCAATATTAAGTCAAATATTTAGCACCATGTTTAGGAAAAACTCTTATCAAAAATTTAACAGTTTATATAACAATTTCTTATTAAAATGATCCGGTTTTAACGTCTAATCCTGATTAATTTTTGTACAATTTTAAAAAAAGTGGTAATTACCAAAACCTGTGTTTTGCTTCATTTTTAAAAAAATACTATTATAAACGCCCAATTTGCTAATATTTAGATTTTAAGCAATTTTTCGTATAATATATATTTCGGTTATTTTTCCATTTTTTATAGTATAGTATTTTTTAAGTTTTTCTTACCTTAATTCCAAATTGGGACTGTGTTTCTTGCAGTTTTTGAGCTGTTTGACAGCTTGCCGCTTTTATTTCAGCTATTTGAGAAAGATACTGCTCAGTTGTTCTCAGTTCAAAATCAGCAGGCTTAAAACAATTTTGTATTTGCGAACGTAAAGCCATGCACGTTTCACAGAAACGACTTGCCTGAAAACTTTCAAAAAGTCCAAAAACACTGTGACGACCCAAATTATCTCCGGTGACAGGTCCCAAAGTAACAAATACTTTTTCTCCGGTGGGAAGCATCAAGCCAGATTGTTCCAAAACTGACAATAGTAACAAAAGTTGCTGCTATTCTTATTAAGATATTGCATTTATAAATTATATATGAATTTTACAAATTTTAAAAAAGTTAAGTTTCAGTTTTTTAACAAAATATTTGGGTATGAAAACAACAGTTTGATTAAACGTTAAAATTTATGTTTTACCTAGGTTTTATAAAAAAAATACTAAAAACAAATTAAAAATGCTTTTAACGATAAACTAGGCCTTAAAAAATTTTAAAAAAAGAATCAGCAATTTTTTAACCTTTAATATCATCCGCAATTCGGTGGAGCACAGAAGAAAATCCGTGTTTTTTTAAATCAGATCCATAAGAAACGGCAAGAAGATGAATATTTTTCATACAGCTATTGAAGAGTGCCGGAAGGTTTTTAAGAGTAAAATAAAAAACTCCTAGTTTGTGAATTCCTGCCTTAGGTCCCAGAGGATTGGCAATTTCAAGTTCATCAAAATAGAGTTCGATTACCACAACAGTTTTTGTGCAGTCTGAAAACAGTTTATGATTTCTCATAACAGACCCATCAATGTAATCTGCGAAAATCCCATCGGTTCTAGGCTTTCTATTTTTGACGATTTCCAAGATTTTAGAATCACTTAAGGTTAAACATCCTTATTGTCCAACACGAATCAAAAATTAAATAATGTTTTTTAAACAAAAATAACAGAATCCAAATGCTTATGTTACCTATATTTTTTTAGTTTTAATTTGTTTAAAATATGTATATTTATTTTTTATTTAAAAAATAAACAGTAGCAAAAGAGTTTTATTTTAAAATTTTTTTAGATAAATATATCTGGCTAACGAGTTTTTTTTTACCATATAGATATTTTACGCATCATAGCTTTGTGTTTTCCAAATTTTTTCTAAAAATAGGATGTTGTACCTTAAAATGGCCTTTACTGATTTTTCTAATGGGACATACTGCCAACGGTCTGTAAGTTGTTTTTGAAAAACTTTTCCATTTTTTCTTACAGGAAAGCCATCTCCAAATCCCAAGGAAAGCGTTTCGGGCTTTACAAACTTGTCCAAGCTTTGAAAATAGGCGTCTTGTTTCCGAACTGATGATAAGAAATTTAGTGGATCGATTGCTTTTTCAAAAATTTCTTCCAAAGCTCTTAAGTCACAATCTATAGTTTGGGATTTGATGAGTAATCAATTGATCAACCAATATTTTTACTAATTATCAATAATTATATCATCTTTTAACGCTAATAATTACATTCGATTTTTGTATTTATTTGTTTTTTTGTTACCAATTTTTTAAGCATAAATAATTTACAAATTGAAAATTTAAGGTATGTTTAATAAAAATGTGCATAAAATTTATAAATTTGTTTTGTGAAATTATTTTTAAAAAAAATTAGCAATTAGTGATATAGCTAGTTATATACTTTATAATTGTAAACCAAATGAAATTTAAAAAAAAAGTCAAAAAAATATAATCAGATTGTCCTATTTTGCCTCATTTTATTAAAAATAATTTTAAATTTAAGCTCAAAATGATTCAATAATTACAATTATAGAATTGAAGTTCAAAACGAAAAATTAAAAAAAAAACAGTACAACATGATTAATTTTATTTATTATAATTTTGTTTCAATATATTACTTAAAAAATTACTCAGCATAATAATTTCTGCTAATTTATTCTAAAGACTATAGGCAAATAAAACCTAGATGACCTCAATAATTGCGGTATTGAATCGAGTATTTAACAACAAAACTATACAAAATTAAAAAAAATGGTTTAATAATAAAGATTAAAACCTATATTTTAATAATTTATCATATTACTTAATTTGGAACCCAAGTGCAAAATTTTTAAGGGCTAAAATTGGTTAATTTTTGTATGTTTTGTAAAAAGGTGGAATTAAAGAAAAATTCTTGGTTCTTATTTGTTTAAAAAAAGGTCATAACCGCACAATTTTAATTGGTCTTCTCATGTCTGCATTCTAATTTACGAAGTCAGCAATAAGATATAATTTAGCCATAATCTAAATTTTACTTACCTTCCGCACTGATTTTAATATATTCCAATGTCTTTATTTTTAAGTTTTCCACAACTGCTTGTGCTATTTGGTTTGAATATAGAATAGCCTTATCGACTAAAGTTTGTGTAGCCGATGAGTGGCTGCGAAGCGATGCAACCATTTGGAGGCATATGTCTTTAACATTTTTTTCTTCGGAAATAACACTTAAATCGTTGATTATATCGTCTTCCAACAATAAAACGTTCTCAGATTGATTAAATTGTCTTTTTTCTTGATTTACATTAGTTGGAAACCTAACATCAAAAAAACAATTTTTTGATTGAGCATGGTTTATTGTTTTTTTCTCAATATCGTTTTGTGGACGATCTTCCAGAAGTTTGTGATGAATAGTTTTTATATGCTTAATCCACACATGAATACTTAAGAACCGTTTTTGACACCCATATTGACCACATTTATAAGGTGGTTGCCATTTAAACTTATGACATTCTATTAAATGATTTCGCAAAATATTGATATTTTGAAAATTACATTGAATGCACAAAGGACAGTTTAGCATTTTTTCCAAAAATGAAAAATTAAACTTTCTTCAGTGCATATTTATTATTGTAAACAGACGCGAAAAAAATCAATATTGATAATATACTATTTTTTTGGTAGAAACTACAAAATCTTCGTAACTTTAACCAAATTCTTTGTAAGGGACAATCTACCAACTATTTGGTAAATTTTTCACTCTTTACCTTTTACTTGGTATACACTACTTATTATTTGGTAAATCGTAACTAAATATTTGGTAACCTGTAGTTACCAATTAATTTGGTAACCACCAACTACCAAATGAGCTGAGAGAGTATTAAGAAAAGTAAGGATTTTTTATATACATATTATAGAAATTTGAAGATTACTACCGGATATCCAAAAAGTTTTATAACAAAATTTTGAATTATAAACTGTGTTTTTTCATATTATTATTTAATATATTTAAATCTTCCTCCTCTTTTTTTAGTGTTTTTTATTTATATTTTTATTGTTTTATCAGGTTGAGACGTGATATAATCTTTGATAATGCAGCAATTTTTTTATGTTTAACAATAGAACAGCTCTAAAGGAGTCTATACTATAATTAAAATGTTTGAAGGTTCACACGACAACTTAAAAATAAAACAATTTTATTGTTTTTTGTAAAAAAAAGGTTTAAAATTTAAAATTAAACAATTTTTTTAACAATTATTTATTAATTACTCATTTTGGAAAAAAAATTAAGGGCTAAAGTTGATTAGTTTTGTTATATCATGTAAAAAGGTGGAAATTAAAAAAAATGCGTTCCAAGTTGTTTATAAACAATTAACCGCCAAGTTTTCGGAAGTGGCTGGTTATACCCCTTTACAAACCTTAGTTTTCCCGATTCAATTCAATCGTAAATAATATTAAAAAAGTAAAGGTCGAATTTTTATTTAAGTAAAATAAAAGTAAGTCTTAGTTTTTGTTTAAAGCAAAAATAAGAGTAATAGCATAATAAGCCTAACCTTAAATTTGCGCAAAAAAGCCAATTATTGTGAATTTTATTGCTGTATTGTATTTCTAAGGCTAATTCTTACCCTAACCCCATTTTCAAGATATATAAACACTTTTAATAGTAGGGAATGAAGGGTTGTTATGTAATTTACTACAGTTTATTGATATGTATTAATTTTAGTAATGTTTGTAGAGTTTATTTTTTGTGTAATTTAGCAATTTTGTAAGATTGAATATTACTGAATAACCTTTTTGTTTACAAATTGCCACGCTTTTAATATGATAGTTTAATTGTAGAATTTAACAAAGTAACTTTTAAGGATTAGTGATTAAAGGTGCGCTACTAGCGCTACTAAGTCAAATTTTTGTCTTTGATTTTAATAATTTTTTCGGAAAACCTTAACCCTCCCCGCAATAGACCAAAAAATTTTTTTTCATCAAAATATCTACAGTGGTTTAGAAGATAAAATCCTCTAAAAATTGCGTTTTTTGACAATTTTTACTTGAAAAATTGCTCACTGGGTATAATTTAAATTACAAAATATGCACTCAAAAAAGCAGCTACGTTTTTCCTTTTATTTGCTACCTTGATTGTTAAGATTTGTACAGTATTTGTCCAGATATTGCGTTTCCCATACAAAAAACCCGCGATTCTTTAGCTAAAAACATAAAATGACGGCAGTGATTTTTGTGATTACAAAAAAATAGCGGTTTTTTTGCAAGTAAACGCAATATCTCGATAAATACTACACCTTTAAATTAAAACAAAAAGAAACCGGTTTCGTTGATTGCATATTTTATAATTTAAATTTTAATATCCATTAAGCAATCTTAAAATTACCAAATTTGATTATTGCAACAAAAAGTAAAGTTAAAACGTTTATTGAGAACATAGGTATAAGACGTTTTGGATACCACTGAGATCCGTCATCAGTAATACATATCTAAATTTTTGAAAATTACAAAAAACTTAATTGTGATTACACATAATATGTGAATTACAATACTGTTAAAACATACTACTAAAATATTTACAAGATCAAAAAAGAGAAAAATTACAATAAGGAAAAAACATGTAGTAGAAAAAAATGAGAAAACTAGAAAAAAAGCTCAGTGCTTGCAATTTTTCTATTTAAAACAGGCTTATTTTTTTAATACAGAGGCTTTCCTTAATCTTAAGATGAAACTTATTAGAATCAGATGTTAAAACACAAAAATCAGTAAAACTAGGTTTAACAGACAAACTATTACATGTTAAAATATAATCAAATATTGCGGATTTCTTGAATAAAACCGATTTATTCGTTAAGCATGAAATACCTATATGTTCCAAAATCCGAGTACCAATATGATGGGTGGACTCCCCAACATAAGCGGCATTGCAGCCACTTCCTTGATATTTATAAACAATATTGGACTTCAGTTCAAAAGGTATTTTGTTCTTAAACGGAAAAAAGCTAGAAACACGTCGCGAAGTTTTAAAAACTATCCTAAGCCTAACCAGAGGTAAAAAACGATAAAACAAATTTTTTAATTTAGCGCTTACACGTAGGGAACATAAGCCAGTATAGGGTAAAACAATACACAATGACAATCTCTCAACTGTACATGATAAACTATTGTCTGCGCGCAGGGCTTTGTTAAGAAAAATTTTAACACACCAATCGATAAAACCAGATGAATAAGAATTCTTGCATAAAAAAGTCTTAAGCACATTTAAATCACAATGAAAATTCATAAAAATACTAGATAAGTGAAACGATCTATACAATAAGGAAAATACAAGACCAAATTTAAATGAACTAGGAATAAAAATATTAAAATCTAAATAAACACCACTAAAACTTGGTTTTCTATACACAGAAGTACAAAACCTATTATTTACCTTGGAAACTAACACATCTAAAAACGATAAAGCATTGTTATTTTCTTCTTCAGAGGTAAAATCAATAGACTTATGGCGCGAGTTTAAAAATTCCTTAAACTTTAAAACGTGAGATTTATTGCGGAAAGCTATAAAACAGTCATCAACATAACGACGAGGACAATCGTTCAGCCATTGACGCTCATGAAAGCAGAGAAAAGCGTTAGAAAGTGTTGGACCTAAGTGTGATCCCATTTTGACTCCGTCTCTCTGTTGATAAAACGTGGAATTAAAGAGGAAAATATTGTTATCAACTGCTAGTAAGATAAGAACAGCGAAGTCCTGCTTCAAAATAAAACCTTCTGGACAGTTCGGAGTATTTAAAATTTTTTCAGCACAAATCTTAACTGCTTCTTTAAGTGGAATATTGGTAAAAAGACTTTTAACATGAAAGCTGGCTAAATGAAGATTGTTAGATGAAACATGCAGAATTGATAAAGCATAAATCTCCTTTGCAAACGATAATGAATCAGAGACAGTGTATTCATTTGCTGTACAAGAGGCTAAAACGGGAACAAGGAATTTTGCGAGTTCAAACGACGCTGTGCCAATCGACAAAAGAATTGGTCTCAAAGGTACATCTTCCTTATGAATCTTCGCTAAACCATATAATCGGCTAGGTTGCGATCCAGCTGGAGACAATTTCTTAAAAAATTCTTCAGAGATAAAACTTTGCTTATAAAAATGACGTAAAGCGCAACGAAATTTTTCTTCCTGATTAACAACAAAATAAAAACCACCATTTGAAGTATCTGATACAATCCAATTCATTTTTTTAAGATAAGACGGACCATCCACAAGAACCATTGTACTCCCTTTATCAGATATTTGAATAATGAGATTCTTTTGACTGGACAGATCTCAACTGCACATGATAAACTATTGTCTTCGCGCAGGGATTGTTAAGAAATTTTTTAACACACCAATTGCTAAAACCAGACGGATAAGAAGTGTGCGTAAGAAAGTCTTAAGCACTTTTAAATCACAATGAAAATTCATAAAACAACTAGATAAGTGAAACGATCTATAGAATAAGGAAAATACAAAATTAAATTTAAACGAACTAAAGGTAAACCCAAAGTGGCTGCAACAGTTGTTGGTTTGATTAAAAAATGCCCTTCATTAAGTGACCACTGAAATCACGAGAATCTGACGTCACTTTATCAAACAAATACTCTGTATTAAATTGAATTTAATTGGCTGATAAAGTTACGTCAGACTCTCGCGATTTGAATGGTTACTTAATAGTGGCATTTTTTAATCCAACAAACAACTGTTGCAGCCACGTTGGGTTTACCTTTAGGAATAAAACTATTAAAATCTGAATAATATCTGAATTATCTGAAACGTCTTATACCTGTGTACTTAATAAACGTTTTTACTTCACGTTTTGTTGCAATAATCAAGTTTCAATTTCAGCATGGCAAATTTATTGTTGAAAGTTCCAAATTGTCAAAAAACGTCATTTTTGGGGGGTCATATGTCCTAAGTCAGTGGAGATATTTTGCTAAGAATATTTCTGTTGGCTATTGGGGGCAGGGGTAATGTTTTCACAAAAAATAATCAAAATCAAAAACGAAAAATTTGATTTGGTACCACATCTTTAAGTAAAAAGTACCTGCAATTTTTGTTCTTTTTTATATGAAAAATTGAAAGCGGAAAAAAGGTTAGCAAATTATGTTTGTATTCTAGGAAATGTTAACTAGAAACTGGTGCAAAGCCAAACTTTTATGCCGATAATTTTTTGTGAAAGCTCAGCATTGCTGTCTAAAAAATCTATAAAGGTTTTCTTTTAAATTATTGTTTTTAATTATAATTTATAGTTTTATAAGTAAAAAATACAGTAGGCTTTTAATTTTTGTAACACAATTAGACGTAGCAAAGTAGACATTATTTAAGTAAAGCCTAGTTGGGCTATTTTTAAAAGTCTATATCTCTTGAACTGTTAAAGAATTTTTGACAAAAACAATATAAGGTTTTAAAGTATAATGAACGTTTAAAAAAACTCAATAAAAGTAAAGACAAAAAAAGTTTGACTCTGTACACCTCAGCGTTTTTTTTTTGCTGCTCCCACCGTTTTCTTTGTCAAAATTAATATTTAAATTACCTGGGATACTCAAGGTTAAACAATGGTGGTTGCAAGGTTCCAGCTGACAGTTCTAAACATAAACCACAAACAATATTAAATTTTTATTCTTGTGTAAAAAGTATAATATAAAATCTATTTAGTACATTTAGAATACACCAATACAATATTGCGCCGACAATAAAATTTGAGGGCCAAATTATGAGGAGCCAAATGATAAGTCAAATTCTTTTAAAAAATGGCGATAGTAGTTTATCACAAAGCTTAAAGGGTTAAACAGAGAAAAAGACAAAAAGGGTAGAGTTAAACTTCGTGGTGCATATAAAAATATGTTTTTTTTTAAATTTGCACTTGCATTCGCAGATATTTAAGGTTTTTTTAAACGATCATGTTTGTACAATTAAAAATTTTAGAGAAATTGTTGCTTTTATTTACTATATTTTAAACAATTTTAGTCTATTATAATAGCTAAAAAAGAGAAATAAAGGATTTCTTTAAATGTTCGAAGTAAATTTTATTGTGAATTGTAAATTTTATTGTTGCAAAGATTACTGTTATGTAACATACCTACATTACAACAAAAATTATACAAAAATGTCACATCGTTACAATTTATTTATACATCGGTAAGAAATAAAAAAACAAACAAAACCAACAACAATCACAACAATAATAGCATTAGAACGATTATGACTGTACTAGGTATTAAAATTAGCATGGCAAAAACTATTCAAAAATTATTTAATTTATAAAACTGGATATTTTACGACGAAAAATCTTAAGAGACTGTGATGAAATTATGCCTTTTGGAAGTGAATTCCATAATTTGGCAGCACGATTATTAAAAAAATATTTAGAAATGTCAAGTCTACAGAATTTTTCTTTTAATTTAAACCCATTATTACGTGTACACGTGTTATTATCAAAATAAAAAAAATTATCAGCAGGTTTACATAAAATGTAAAATTGTATATGTAAAAATGTATATGTTTATGTAAAAATGTAATTAACTATTTGTTTTCAGGTAAAATCAAATTGATTATAGGTAAGATATTTATTTCTTTAAGAAGGTTTATCAATCGCTATAATGAATTTCAGGATTTTTTTATTATAGTTTGGAAAATAGGTTTGTATATGGACTTTAATAGTAGGAATAACTACTGGATCTTTTTAGGTTAAATTCAGCTTTTGGCTAGAGACTTTCACCCTAAACCCACGAAAGGTGGTACCTGGCGTAGCCTTGAGCGACTGAATTTGGAGCTGACTCTTGGATTTCCAGCTAAAAACGTTTTTTTAGTAAATTATGTTGTTAATATTTTCACTTGATTCATTACTTTGATCCAAGAGTAAACTCTAAAAGCAGTCACTTAATGATCTGCCAGGTATCACCTTTTGCAGGTGAGAGGTGAAAGTTAAGTACAAACAAATGGTGAAAGTACAAACAAATGGCAGTTAAAAATCGCTATAAATAAATGTAATGTACTTCATCTTGAAAATGAAAAAAATAAATATAATAATAAAAATAAAAATAAAACGTTTTGAAACAAACGATTTTTAATAAAAACTAAAATTTACAATGAATGTAGTGTCATTGTTATAAATTCCACTAATTTGTTTTTGCTTAAAAAAAAAAAATTGCATCAATTTTTTTTAACTTTCTACCAAATCAGCAATGTTAGCGTATTTTATAACTTAGGTATATTATAAGTTTTAGTGTAATGTCAGCTTTTAATTTTATCTTTAGTGAGATAATTAAAACTGATCATTTTCATCGTTTTATATTTTCTTACGAATTTTCTTACGGTAAGAAGTTTGCACTTCGTTGAACTAACTGCACAGCTTAAAACTCCTTTAATTTCGGCCACCTTGAAATTCAGGTAAAATGATCTGACGTTTTTTGCTGTATTCAAATATCATGGTACTACCTTACTTATAAAGAATTTTTTTGCGTGTTTGACTTATCGAAAAGTTCTATAATATAATATCAAAAAAATAGAAAATTCACAAAAAAATATGTAAAATCTCTTTTTAAAATTTTATTTTATTTTGTTTTGTTGTGTTTGTTTTGCTTCAATAAATTGTTCACGTTTACTTAGCTTGGTTTATTTTGACAGATTTTTAATTAAACCGAGTTAGATCGAGAGCCGCAAATCTCGTTTTAGATATTGTAGGTTCATTGATATCAAAAATTAAGTAAGATAAAACAAAAAACCTATAATCCTTTATTTAATATACTATAAAATCGTTAAATAAAACGTGATCTTTTTTATGGAAATTTTTTGCGCGATAAAATTAAGTGCGCGTTCTAAAAATCATTTAGAGAATTTCAACAAACAAATATTGATTAAAACATGTTTCTAGGTCAGATCTGGCTTAGAAATGTTTATTTTTAGCCTAAAACGTGATTCAAGCAGGATTTTCACAATAAGGTGTATGAGTGCAGTTACCTAACCCATAATTTATTGATTTGATTGAATTATGAATAAATCAAAAAACTTTCTGGCAGATAATTTTAAAACACATTTAAAAAAGTCAATTATTTTTTATCCCAGGGATTTACTCATATAGTTAATATAGTTAATATTAGTGTCAATATTATTGTTAATATTAGTGTTAATATGGTTAATATAGTTAATATTAGTGTCAATCGGGTTTCCCCAACCATTACATTAATTACCACGATTTAGAGTATCAATGTTTTAAAAAGTTGTGTAAAGTAAATTAAAACACAATAAAAATGCCAAGTTATTTTTCTTGGCAGAGGGATGCTTTCATAAGGAAGGATACATGATGAACATCTGTGCAGATTTCGTGTGTCTGTATGAGTTTGAATTATCAGTAGACCGGTAGAAACTTCTCAGAGATTATTGAAATTCAATAAAAAAAATTCAGGTTATTTTTGGTGGAGGGATGCAGTCAGATATTAAACATCAGAGATAAGCAAGATTGAATGGATTTATACACTTCCTTAACTTTTGTAACATCTTCTTTATCTGTAATATTGATAGTGGTAAAATACTAATAAGTGCAAACGTAGGAGTGGTTTATTTTTTGCCTAAAACCGTATATTAAATTCAGGCAGCAATTTAACAATGTAAACCATTTTAATAGTCTCCAGCCTTGTTACTCACGTGCGAGTTATACTGTAAGAATGTAAATGCATTGAAGATTTTATCGCTCAAAACAGTTGGCCAGGAACACTGGCGAGACACGGTTTCTGCTGCTATTGCGTTGATTATTTGATTCATGATTTGTGGACGAAAAACTATTCTATACAATTATTGGTTTATACAAAAAGGCGAGAGTCGCATCTACGACAATTTTACCCATAATTTTAGTTTATGTAATTTTTTAGGCTTTTTTGTGTTTTTTCAAACCAGAAAAATGGCTAAAATTTAGGCGGTTTTTATTTTTTGTTTAGGTTAGGTTAAATTTAGGTTGTTTTAGGTTAAAAAAGGAAAAAAACTCAATAGAGAGGACTAAAAGCTTTACTAGGTTTCTTTAAAATTAGGTGATTCTAACAAAAGCAATGTTATGTTGAATTATTTTTTCGCGCCAAGAAAATTTACGAAAAAACACAGGTTTTAAAACTTGTCTTTAAGTTTTGGCATAATTATTAAAAGTCTTGCTAATGACTTAAAAAGTTTGCAAACCAACAAAAGTTAAGTTACGATACCAGGAACCTAGGTAAGATATGCCGGGAACCTAGTGTTGAATTCGCAACTTCTAGAATTTTTATTGTTTGTTTTCCCATTAGTTATACCCAGTTTTTTTCGGTGGTACAAAAAAAGTTTAAACCTCCACTCATCTTTAAGTGTAACCAAAAATTTTAAATTTTGTGCTGGAATAACAAAAACAGCTATCGTTTGATTTTTAGACCAAATATTGGCTCGATTGAAAGATCCAGAAAATATTTATTGAAAAAAAATAAAAAAAGAAGTCAAAATTAGGTCAGCTACCCTACCTAAAAACAGGGAAAAACTGAAAGAACCATGTGTTGTCCATTAAAATAGAAACAAAATACTATTTTGAATTTTCTAATATGACACAAAATTTTCTAATATGACACAAAATACTAATTTGAATATTCTAATATGACACAAATTGTCACTGCTTTTGACAATGAAAAATTATTTGCACAGTGTTTTCGCAGTACGGTATCTCACTTAATTTCGGCTAGGCCTTAATTTCGGCCACCAGTTTGGGGTGTTAGTAAGTTAGCTTATTTTTAAAACACAAGAGAACTAGCATAAAAGTAACTGGATAAATGTTAAATAAAGTGTTTTTCCAAAGTTTGTTATTCGTTTTATTCTACATTATCAATATTTTCATACAAAAAGTAAAATTTTTCGATTTTCTGGATTTTTGCTTTGTGTTTAAACTGCTTCAAATTTAGAACGAATGAATATATATATATAACCTTAAAATAACTTCTATTGAGGGCTCAAAATTGTTAATTGTCATGTTTTGATATTTTCTTTGAAATCACTTTGCAATGCGTTTAATTAATTGTGCATTTTATGATTTTGTTAATTTCGGTCACCTTAAAATTCACTTGAAAGCAGCTGTTTAACACGATTTGTGCCATCATGTGTTTGGGTGGGGTTAAATAATTCATAATTTATTAGGTTGTATTAAATTATGAATAGACCGGAAGGAATTTTTCCAAAATAATATAGAAACACAAAATTGTCAGTTATTTTCTTGGCGGAGGGATGATTTCATAAGTAAATAAAGTAAATATCAATGTCAATGTAGTTTCCCCATCCAACCTACCGCTTACCACTATATAAAGTACCAATGCTTCAAAAAGTTAAGTAAAGTAAATTAAAACACAGTAAAAAAGTCAGGTTATTTCCCTAAGCAGAGGGGTGCAGTCATAAGATTAATAAATAGATCTGTGGGGGCTGCAGTAATCCAACTCCCAATTGACTAGGTTTGAACTCTTAATATACCGGTATAGAAATTTCTTAAAAATTATTGAAATACAGTAAAAAATAGGTTATTTTCGGGGCGGAGCGATGTGTTTAGATATAAAATATTGGAGATTGGCAAGGGTTGGTGTAGATTTGTACCCTTCCTTTACTTTTGTAATGTATCCTTAAAGGTGCGGTGCGGAGTCAAACTTTTGGCTTGGATTTTGATAAGTTTTTATTGAAAACATCGCACCTGCCTCCAATAGCCCACAAACATTTTTTCAACAAAATATCCACAGTAGTTCAAGAGTTATGACTCCCCAAAAATAGAGTTTTTTGAGAATTCTGTACGTGACAGATTGCTCAATGGGTATAAAGATTTACGTTACAATCATAATTATGCAATCAAAGAAAGCAGCTATTTTCTACTTTAATTTGATACCTTGGTCGTTAAGATTGGTCCAATAAAGATAAAAATAAATAAAGATTGTCGAAATATTGCGTTTCCTGTACGAAAACCCCCAAATTTTTCGTTAAAAACAACAAACTACGGCAGTAATTTTGTGAAGTTTGCCCAACGTTTCTTTCCTACACTTAGCTAAAAATCAAGGGTTTTTTGTATGAAAAACTCAATATCCCACAAATACTGCATCAATCTTAACGATCAAGGTATCAAATTAATGTAGAAAATAGCCGCTTTCTTAGAGTAATTTGTAATTGTATTTGTAACTTAAAACGTTATACTCGTTGAGCAATATTTCACGTACAGCATTGTCAAAAAACGCCACTTTTGTGGGGTCATAATTCCTGAACCACTGGAGATATTTTGTTGAAAAAAATTTTTGTGGGCTCTTGTGGCAGGGGTAATGTTTTCACAAAAAATATCAAAATCGAGACAGACAAAAGGCAAATAGTTTGACTCCGCACCGCAGCTTTAAATTTGATAATATTAGTTTATGTAATCGCTTTTTGTGTTGTAGGTTTTTGTTTTTTGTTTTTTTTTTTTAAACCTGAAAGGTGGCCGAAATTAAAGTGGACTTCATTTTTTTGCCTTTTTTAGGTTAAAAATATAAAGAAACTCGATAGATTGGAATATACATTTTATCAGGCTTTCTTTAAAGTTGGTTGACTGTAGCAAAATTAATTTTATGCTGAAATATTTTATACGCCCAAAAAAATTCAACAAAAAAGACTAGTGTTTTTTAAGATTTGACATAATTATTTAAAGTCTTGCTGATAACTATAAAAGTTTGCAAACGGGAAAAAATTAAGTTGTATGTACAAATAAAAATACTTAAGGATAAAATTGCACTCTTTAAAAATTTTTATTATTTATTTTAGTAATAGTTATAGCCAGTTTTTTCTAGGTGGCCGAAGTAAAAGGCTCGCGCCTTAATTTCGGCCACTTAAACAGTTCATTATTAACTTTTTGTATTAAAAATTCACGTTTGATGTCTTTTGGCTGGATACAAAATGGGTTCAAAAAACTGGACTGACTCCGCAGGTTTTTTTTTATTTTATGAATACTATTGTGTAGATTTACAATAAACTTTAAAATTCTAAAATAAAGGCTAGACATCAGTTTGAATTTTTTAAAACGTAACAAAATTTAAAAACAACTTCCAATATTCACTTAAAAATAAACGCAAGAATATATAATCCAAGCAAATAGGGTAGTGCATTTAATTTCGGCACTTTTCCAAATTGGGCATTTTTGATTTTGGACTATGTCTTTGGTAATCCTGGACGGAATACGACGTTTGATAGCTCAAATGAGACCTAATTATATGTAGATGAATGTCGTGAGCTTTTTATTTGTTATGTTATGATATTTTCATGTGAAATTGTGTGATTTATAAAAAAAAATTGATATTAGTTTTTAGAACATGGGCGTTTCATGATTATGCAATAAATTTGTTTAAAAATGAAACTGTCCTGGTAAAATTTAGTCTATTTTCCGAGTTTTTAGTCCCCGTGGTTCTACGCTGCGTCTGTGGTGATCAATGGTTATAAAATAAGATAATGTAATTTCGGCACACATATTGCTGTAGGCAAAAACGGTTTGAATTAAGTGGTCGGGTGTTAAATTGTAATTGTAAATAGTTAAAAGACAACGTTGAAATGTGTAGGGGTCATAGCACTGCACTTAAACTCGATTAAGAGGGTCCTTTTAAAAAGTGCCGAAATTAAATGCACTTTTTCCCAAATTTTGCTCATTTTGATACCATTTGGCATTTTAGCTGTAACTTTTTGCCAGTTACACGTTGAACAACAAGTAGAAACTTAAATAAAAGAAAACTTTCTGGAGATTATGATAGGATTTTAAATTTTTGAAAATGAAGATTTTTTGACTGAGAAACAATGAATTGTTTGTAAAGTGCCGAAATTAAATGCACACATTTAATTTGGCCAATTTTCCATTTTTTTTTAAAAACTGATTTAATTAAGTAAAAAAACTAGTTTCGTACAGTGAAACTTTTGTGACGCAACGCAGTATTGTGAAAGCTTCAAAATCATCTATCAAACATGAAATTCGGGCCATACAGTGAAAAGTTACATCGGAAAAACAAAAAAAGTGTCCAGTTGTACAATAAACAGTTCTAATCAACTCACACAAGATCAAATTTAAATAATCGAATTTAATCATCATTTTCTGCTAATTTTTTGCACAAAGCGATTTAGTAAAATAGTCTTAGAAAAAACGAGTTTTTTGGTGTACAAAATATCGCTGTGCGAGAAAAGTTTTATTGAGTGCACAGAAAATAGCTTGCGCGTAAAAAGTCACAAATGCAACATTTCTTGTAAAATTTAGGTAAAAAATTCCCTGTCTAGCCGAAAATTCTCTTGTTTTATATATTTTTGATATCAGCAATGATATTAAAATAACTCCAATATATGCAAAATACGTCTTGTGATTATTGAGGCAAATAAAACCTAGCTGACCTCGATAATTTGCAGTATTGAATCGACTATTTAACATTAAAATCATTTAAAACTTTCAGTAAAAACGGTTTTTTTTTTAAGATTAAATACCATATTTTAACAATTATTTATCGAATTACACAATTTGGAACAAAAATACAATTTTTTAAAGCGTGGAAGTTGACTAATTTATGTATATTTTTTGAAAAGCAGGAATTAAAAAAAAATTATGCGTTCCAATTCGTTTATTTAAAATTTTATAACCGCACAATTTTAATTGATCCGTTTACGTCTCTTATACAAACTTACTAGAGGTCAGCCAGATATAATTCAACCATAGATATCTACTGTCAAACTCTCATCTTGTAAATAAAATCTACAAACGGCTTTTAATACTCAATATATCTTTAAATTTTTAGAATAAGGATTCGTGATTAAAATAAGGAATCTTAATAAAATAAAGAGGCTTTAGAAAATCTTAATAACAAACAATAAATATCCTAATATTAAAACAATTAAATTAGCTCTGTAGATAAAATCTTGTATAATATTTTACTGTCAAAAATGTTTAGAACCGCTTTAAAATTTGCATTATTAGGGGTCCTTACCCCGGTTTGCCCCGGCTCATTTGACAGCTAAAATGCCGGGGCCGGGGCCGGGGCCGGGGTGGAAAAATAGTGCCGGGGCAAGCCGGGGCCGGGGCCCGGGGCCGGGGCCCCGGTCGATCCCTACTCACAGCAATATTTGACAAGCACTAAATCGCCACTTTTTCAATTAGAAGGTCATATTTGTATGTGTAAAAGATTATATTTGTTTTTAAAAGAAGGTTATATTTGTATGTGTATAAGCAGAAGAAGAAGATGAACATGAATTACAAATTTTATTTTAACCACGTTCTCTGATTATAGTTGGGCGGTGCCGCGTGATTAAGTCGCCACATGAACGGTGAAGGAATCTCAATTTTAAGATATGAGCGTTAGAATAATAGTAATAAAAATAAGTAGAAGAAGATGAACATTAATTACAAAATTTCTTCAACGTTGGTTTTTATAGTTGGCGCTGTTGGCTAAATAGGTAGTTGGCTTAACTGCCGCGTGGCTTCCCGCGCCACCGATAATTGCAATTTTTTTTAAATAAAACTTTAAATTAATTTTTTTCATCAGCAAATTAAGAATTAACAAAAAACATTTTATTGTTTTCACCGTTTTCCGCGCGGTTGAAGTAGATGGCGCTGTGCGGTTTCCGGCACCAATAGCAACCAAGCACAGCCGTCTGCTGTTATTGTGCAGTTTCTATGAGGAGCTGTCCTTTGTCTGCTCTGTACAATCCTTATTGTTGCCAAAAGGCTGTTATTGTGTGGTTAGAAGTTTTTATTTTGCTATAATTCAATTTCTTATTTTGATCAATAAATCGATGACAATTATCTAAATGAAAAAATGGCTCCTAAAATAATTGCGTAAATATTTCTTCTTTTCAATCAGCCCATGTTTAATTGTGATCAATCAGTAACAAAAGAGGAATATCGATTTTAAGGATTGAGCGTTAGAATAATAAAGAGATGGAGATAAACATGAATCTCAAAATTTATCCACGTTCTCTAATTATGGTTGGTGCGACGCCGGGGGGCTCAATCGCCCCGTGGTGCTCCCGCACCACCCATGATGCACTTCATATTTAGAATAATTTGAAGGCTTTTAAATTTTTTATATACTTATATGCACATATATACAAATAGGTGTAACTAAAAAGAAAAAATTATAGGATTTAATTTTTTGCGTATAAGGAATAACTCGTATACTAGAAAAATACATTGAATTAAAATATAAAAGAGTATTTTTGTTTTAATTCTTATTATGCAGTGTTTTGAAAATTTTATTAAAATATCACAAATATAATGTAAAACGCCTCCACTTGACGCCCCTTTTTTAATTGGTTGGTTAAAAGAAAGGCAATCGGAGGTAAGTTCCTTCCTATCCGAGGTAACTAAGGTAAGTTCCGACTTTTGGAGGTCATTGGAGGTAAGTTTCTCCCCTACCAGAGAAGTTCCATGAACCATTATTAGTGGGTCAAAAATGTTTTTTTCTTTGTTTCACTTTTTTAAACCGCAAAAAGTAAAAAACCGTTTTATGTGAACGGATCCTGGCCATACATTGGTAATTACGAGTATTAGCCGTGAGAAAGGCGTAGTGCTGCGACTGACGAGAGGAAATGACATGTCTGTCCGGCCGGTCGGCACGGCCCTCCCTGAGGGCATCTCTACGGCACCACTTAACCAAAACCAGAATTATTAAAAACACAATTAACGCAAGGTAGAATACACAAAGCCGTCATTAACCAATCGTTACATAGAGAGGAGTTGGTAATTCGTGAACGCGTTTCCCCTTTTGCGATGGGAAATATGGCACTTAGTGGCAACATGATATAAATAACTAAGTCGCTCATAATAACTTTATAGGGTCTTTTAATCATATTATAACTCTTAATGAGCGGCTCATACTCCCAGTGCGATGGTAATTTCCTGGGTTGTACAATCCGGCTGTCATATTGAGGATCGGTTAAGTCGTGGTTTGGCGAAGGGTCATGCTGAGGTGGATCCTTGTACAGAGTCGGCAATGCCGGTTAAATAGGCCCTCTTCCAGGTCTTAAAAACGGGGGCAATTGTTTTTTTGCCTAGTTAGCGCGAGAAGACCTGCCATTCTCTTACCCATTTTGGGACGCTTTTTGGACATGTGTCGCACTTTCTGCAAGGGAGCGTCACACGGACGCAGATGGTCAGGGTAATAACCAGCAGGTTGAGAGGCGGGCCTACGCATAGGCACAGCCTGCGGTCGGACGTAGATCTCTTGCGCCAACTCATTATGAGTGCGCTTTGTGTCAGTAGCAACCATAACCGAAGGTGCCGGTGGTTTTTCGGCTCTCATTGTATTGAGTTTCGATTTAGGTGTCTTTGCCTTTTTTGGTTTCGGCGGTTTCACCTTTTTTGGTTTTAACGCTTTTTTCGTTGATGGAATCCTTTTTTGCAGGGTTTCTCCTTTTCTAGGAAACGTACAGCGCATCGACTTTGGAGACGCAGACTTAGAGAGCAAAGACGGAACTCCCAAAGGCAGGTCCTTTGCTGAAGTCGACGGCGGTGGCCGCGAGGAACGGATTGGCCCACCAATTTGTGTATAAAACGGCGTTTCAACAATACGAGAGTCTTTAGACCGAGTCGGAGGAGGAGCCCGCGGGGCGAGCTCATACGCTTGCCTGGAGTTCTGCCCTTCACTTGGAGAGTAGAAGGGACGTGGCTCATATGGCTCCTCATACCCTACTCGGTTCCAATTGAAATTCTAACCTTTTTAGTGGTGGTCGTGGCCGAGTTGGCGGCAATCCTTCAACACTTCCCGACTGCTGATACTGCAGTAGCCACAGTCTACTTGGGACGTTGGTGGATTTTCGCGGTGGCTTTTTCCTTACAAGGGCCACTGGGTGCGTCTTCCAACCTTGGGTCATAGCGGGCGGCCGCGGAAGACTGTGGCGGAACAACAGGTGGAAGAGTTGGGCGCAAACAAGATATTTCCTCCTCGTGATAAACTCCACAAATCGTAGACGGGAGTTCATCAGCCTGTTCTTCAGTTAACTGACCCAATTGTTGGGATGGGATCGATGTAGAGGCCTGAGCGTGCCATTGGGGTTCTACAGTGGACATTACTTCTGTAGTCGGAGCTGGTTTCTGCAGTGTCGGTTGATAGGGAAAACCAAACTGCGAAGTTGATTGGGTAATTCCAAAATTAAAAACGGGGGCTTGCAAAGGTACCCCAGCAGCCGATGTCTGCTGATATACACGCCCACCTTCTGCCGGTGGTACACTCTCCTTACTAACTATGGTCTGACCCCATAGAGGGTCAGTTGTCATCGCAACATCTTGTTCCCACTCCATGAGAGTTGACTGGTCCCAGGTAATCCGACTTACCCAAGCCAGCTGACGATTTTAGCTGTTCTTGTATTAGTCGCTGGGCTTCTATATCAGTACTTGGTACAGCTGGGGTTGGGGTGCCCTTTGTCCCCTTCCCCAGTTACAGTTGAAGTTGGCAAAGGCTGCTGGTACCTTTTCTGACTTTGGAAGTTCTCGCTTCTGTTTGGGTTCACTAGCCTGTGGACCAGTGACAGAAGCTAACACATCATAAGTGGAGCTGGATTGGGATAGGGGTATATAATCCCCAAGTTCGCCTTCTTCCAGTTCCACTTGATTACTTACAAAGTTGTCCAGGAGGCACATATCCATACCTGAATGCTGGATGGACAGAGCCTTCCATTTCAGTTCTAGCAGTTCTGGTTAACCACGCCGCAGGTCCCTGTGCCTGAGGGATGACGTTACCTGGTACCATGGCCACCGACTGTTGCCCTGCAACCATAGGCGCTGTAGATAAAGGGCCGCCCGCGTCCGTAAACGCCACAGCCGTCGGGGGCCAATGCACACCCAAAGGTGCGACTTGTAAGAGTGGAACGTCACCTTCTTTCATCTCCTGAGGCCAGGAAGCATTCCCTGACGGCGGCGAAGGTTTACGACTAGACATCGCCAAAAACAGATATTCCAGCGAAGGGACCTTCCTCTGTTCTGGTGTAGGTGCTCTACCAAAAGCCTCCGCTTGCAATTGACAGAAAGCCTCCCAAAACTGCTCCACAGTAAACCACTGAGTCGGTTTTGGATCTACATATACTGAGGTGATTTCTCACCAACTACCGGTGGTTGAGCACTCTCAACTTCCGCGGATTGTTTCTCAGATTGGGCCTCTATCTGTCGTGTCTTGTTAACAATTAAGTGGACCTCGCCCACTTTTCTTTTTACTTCTTCTCTTAAAACACGAACCGTTTCTGCAAAAGATGGGATGGCTACGAATGGTTGCTCACCAGGGGGTTCTTCAAGGCCAAGATCTGCGACGGGACCTGCTGTCGCGAGAGGGTCCACCGGCCTGAGCTGGTACTTCGTCCCTGCCCCTGGCCTCGGCTTGCGCCAGGACCTGAGGCTGAGGTTCAGCTCCGCTCACAGCCTGAGGAATGCTAGCACTGGTAAAAAGTTGTGTAAGTATAAAGCAATAAGTAGTAAGGTTGCTTAGTAATTTTCAGCGCGGTTTAAATAAAACAAACAAAACTACAACTTTTTCAAAGTGGTTAGTCAACGATCTAGTGTAACATTGATAAAACCTTTTGACGGCCACTACCGCTAGCCCATTAGCTTTGGCAATGGCAAGTTGCTTTGATTGTATTTTAGTTGGTTTGTTTGTAAACGGACACGACCTTGTATACCAATGGAGAGAACTCGTATTCTCCGCTGAGGGAGTTTGGCTGTTAAATACACATGCTTTGCAGAATACCACCCTGGCTTGTCATTACCCTCACTCCCTCCTGTGCTTTGATCCCACTCCCCAATCGCATCGCCCACGCCACTCCTCAGGGAACACTCTCGCGGTTCAAGACAAGACCACAAGACAAGACAAGACAAGACAAGACAAGACAAGACGAACACCACAAGACGAGCTTTAATGGCCAAGTGTCAAACTTTTGGAAGTTTTATTTTCAATTGAAACTGGCTTTGAAATCGTTTTCAATTTGGAAAATCGTTTAAACTCGGAAATAAATCGTTATATCTCAACTTAATCAATAACTGAAATCTCACGGATGTGTCTTTCATATTAAATTGTTTGTTTTTATTGTTTATTTCTAGTATTGTGTGTAATTTTGCTAAAATGTGTATATGTGTGTCTGTGCACCCTTCTCAAAAGAGGCATTTAGTTTCCATCGGTAAAATTGTTGTTTTTGTTTTTATTGGTGCTTAGTATTAAAAATTTCGGTATGTGTTTTTTGTGTATTTTTAATGTGTCTTATTTTGTGCCATGTTATGCGCAAATTTTTCAAATGAACGGGTGACATTTGGTTCCAAGTAGACCTCTCTTTTTGTAAGTTCCACCGTCTTTGTTCCAAATTCTTGCAAATCTTTTATTTACTGCTTTCCAACAACCAAAACCTCAAAAATTCCAAAAGCTTGCAAAATTTATTTATAAAAATGCTTGCTAAATCTGTTTTTCTGTTATTTTGTAAAAAAATGTTTTAAAATAGTCTAAAGTCTTAAAATGCGGGTTTCTATAAATAAAGTTTTAAAAATGCGTCTTTTCGTCATTTTCTTGGCTATCAGAGCTATGGCTATGGCTATTTAATAATAACCAATTTTGTTGAAACTTCCGAAATACTAGGAAAGGCTTGTTCTAACAGAATCTCGAATGGTGTTAGTAAAAAAATTTGTTTTTTGGTACCTGGGGCTAAGTTTATAAAAATTGATTGTAATTGTAAAATAATAAACGCATATTTATTATTTTTATTCTTAATTAAAAAGTATATTACTAAAATTGCATTCAAAATTTAAATTTTTCTTACAAATTTTTAAAATCCGCAACTTCCACAATCACGTAAGTATTTTTAAATAAAAAAGTTATTACTTAGTTATTGATGAAAATTCATGTGCGTTTATTAATTTACAAAAAAATTTTAAATGGACTCCAAGTTTATTTCACTGCTGTATTAAAATCCAGATTATTTCATACGAGGTCAAAAAAATATTTGTATGACAAACTGTTGAGTGTAGTGAATGAAAATAAAGCGTTACGATTTCGAAAAATAACTAATTGGTTTAGTTCAGCAAAAAGTTATGCAGAAATGAGGTGGACACAATAAATAAAAAAAAACTTTTTTTTCGATCATTTCGATTTTTTTAAATCTAAGCTAAGCATACGCATTTGTTCACCGTTGGTTGGTTTACCGTATAAAAAATATTATTATCATTGGTTGTACATTTTTTGTTCATTGAGCAACAGCAGAAGCCAAATGTTATGTATTACAAACTACAACATCCCTTTACTTTGGAGTAGTCCACATCTTTGCTGTCCAAACTAACCGCACGCTCGCAAAAAAATCGCTCCTTTTTCCTATTCTTAGATAATTTTT
>JASAMX010011485.1:0-27794 GCA_030248175.1 Microlaimidae sp. YZB2_3 | reverse complement strand
GGGACTCCGCCCCCTTGCACCCGCTGTTCAAAGAGCCGCCACGTTTACACGCCGGGCCGCCTGTTGCTGATTGGCTGCGGGCCCCGGCTCCGCCCCCCCGCGGCTCCTTCCTGTCAGCCCGGCCGAGGGGACGGCCGCTTGCACTTGCGGCGCGACCAAAGAGTTTAAGTTCATGGCGCCGGACGGAGCGGCGAGACCCGTCCGCTGCCGCCGCCCCGCGAGCCATCTCATTGCACCGCTTTTACCGTAGTCCTTCTCCTAAACAATAAACTTTTATATAATTTTAAAATATTGTTTAGCTATTCTATTTAACGTATTTAGGTTGATTTTTTTATCTAGGCTATTTTTTCTTTCATATAATCAATCATCAGAGTACCTGTGCACGGCCCCTTCTGAGTTTAAACGGTAATCAAAACGAAAATCGGCAAACGGCACAGAAGGGGGAAAGAAAAAGAAAAAAGGAGATAAAAGAAAAAGGAAAAATAAAAAGGGAATAAAAAGCGAAAATAACGTAAAATAGGTGTGAAACGGCTTAAAAATACATTAAAATAGGCTAAAATTGAAAAATGTGATGATGGCGTCATGATAAGTCAAAATGGCGTCATAATTTTTATAACTTTTTTGAGCATTTTTTGGGCGGGGGGCAATAAAACAGGGGCCAAATCCTCCAATAATGGGGGGGCATTTCCATGACCGTGCACAGGTCTGCAATCATACATAATATTCAGCATAACTGATTTTATATGAATTAATCATTCTATTCACAAGATGTATTAATTTTTTAAAACAAAGTTTTCAGAAAGTGGAAAAAGTTAGCAATTACCTTAGTACCTTAATTACACAACCATAATCACTAAGAACGCTTTTTGTGCCTATGTACACAAATGATGTGAACTAGAATTACTCATAAGTGATTTTAAAACACAAAAAATATTAGGCGGCTTTGAGTACATTTAATTTATATCTAAAATTGAGAATTATTCTCGTGGTGTTTTTTCTAATCAACAATAAAATTCCCAGGCGGACGTCACGCTTATGCTTATTAAAATTTTGTCACCTACTCACTTCCAGTTAAATTTGCGGCAAAATATTTGTAGTTTCGATTATTCTACTTGAAAATAATTAAATTTGTATCCATCTCCAGTATTATTTGACTTTCTCGTGGAAACTAAAAAAAGCCCCCGTTTACAAACTACAAAAGTCAGAAACTGTACCGCAACTTGTGGTTTTACAAACAACACTTCTTTCGCACCAGGGGGCGGAGTGCTATTTTTTAAAACGTTAAGAAAAAGGGATATTTGAGGCGACTAAAAAAATTTCTGCTTTTTTATTTTTTCAGCAAATTTCCAAAATATCCTGGTTATTACATACTGATCTGAAAACAAAAGCATGCATCTCGTAAAACTATGCTCACCTACCTTTTAATTTCACACTTTTTCATAATCATATGGCAAGTTGGCTCAGAAAAGGGGAATAAAACCGGATTAGGGCGGTTAAAATCCGCAGAAAACGCAGTTTACGTATTGTTTTTCTGGGATTTTGGCGGAGCATAGCCCCTAACGCCCCTCTACCCATGTATGTATTTCTCACTCTTTTCCGCATTTCAAACAGCCCGATAGAACCATAAAATTACTCCGCTGACTCTGACTCATTTTGCCGTAGTTCCGACTATACCGAAAGCGTTAAAGTTATCTTTAGTCGGGAGGGGCTCACCTGGGCATTTTCCGCCCCGGTTCGATTCCGGACCCCCGGAGCGTCGGCGAACCGGGCGCAGCGCGGGCTCGGGTCTCGTCATAGCCCCCGCCCGGCCCTCCTCCGCTCGGCCACACGCCCGCTGCTCGCGGCTGTGCGTAGTACCTAAACAAGTCCATTAAATAATATTAACTAATTTAAACTAAATTACAATGTTTACTTTAAAAGCCAGGTATTTAGTTATGCCTTCTAACCCTTTGGTATTGCTGCATATCCACAGAAGCCTTATTCAGTGTATAGGTGTTTTTTTTTTGTGGGGGGACAGAGGGGAAATCTCCTTAGAATCGAAAATTTTGACCCTAGAAAAATGCAGGCCCCCCGCTTCCCCCCAAAGCTCAAGAGCGGTCCGGCCTGACTCCTCCTAGCGAGGCTAACCCCCTCCCTCCCTTCTCGACCATTTTAAAAGTATATTTTTTTCATTTATTGTCAAAAACACGGTTTTTTAGTTAAAATCAGTGTTTAAATACACTTTTTAGGGCTAAATAGATTTAGTATATAAAATTTAATATTAGACCTAAAAACACTAATTATTGATTTAAAAAAACCTTGTTAAAAATCGGACGCCCCTGACCCTCTTCCTAAATTTAAAATCTCTCACCCGGGGTCGACCACCCTACCCCCCTAAAAAGCCAGGGAAATCTGGACCCCCAAAAATGGCCTTCCATTTGGGAGTGAACCCCCATAGCGGACCTGACCAAAACATCTATGGTTAAACCTAAAACACTTAAATTACTGATTAAAAAAAACATTGTTAAAAATGAAACCCCCTGGACCCGCCCCCTTAATTTGAAATCGCGCACCCGGGGTCGACCCAGCACTGACGCGGAATCCATTTTGTGGGCTTCGCAGGGGGAAAAGAACCAAAACAAAAGTACAGTCTCGCTCCACGCACCATTTCATTTTTTGCGTTCTCTCTCAAAATGTTTACCGAAAGTTTTACAAAATACTATATACAATAACTAAAATTCGTGCGCGGAAATACGTGCGCGCACGAATTTCGTGCGCTAACTTTAAAATGCACTTATTTACGAATGATTTTTTTGTGTTTTTTTTTAAAATTATTTATTTGATTATTACTACAAAAAACAATATAATAACGTTGTATTCTCCAGGGTTTATAAACAATTTTTTCTCAAACATTAAAGTTTCTCAAATATTTCTCAAACATTCAATTAGAATATTTATTATTTATAAAAAAAACAACAAATTTTCAATAAGGACAGTGTTTTTAACTAAATTTATCCATATGATAAGTAGATAACAAAGTATTTTGTAAAACGAAGTAGATTTTCTTTTTTATTAGTTTGCAAAATAAAATCAAATTTTGTTTTCTATAATTTATTGGATTGCTGAGCTTTTTAATGTGTAAAAATGTAAATGTTTTCATAAAAAAAAAAAACAAAAATAAACTATTTAATTATCGACGAGTAATGTTTTATAATATTTATTCCAAAAAATCGATAAATTATTTATATGCCAATAACAATAACTAAAATTCGTGCGCGCACGAATTTCGTACGCTAATTTATACACGTACTGTGCTTAATGTGCGATAGGCATAAAAATCGTTTTTTTCGTGCGCGCGACTGAAAATATAAGGCTCAAAATTCGTGCGTTCGTGCGCGCACGAAAATTTGTGCGCTAACTTTATATACGTATATATTCCTCATAAATATAACAATAATTTTAGTGTTCTATACAAATTTTTATAATTTATAATAAACCTTAGGTTTTTTACAAACTGGTTGGTACGTTACATTAAAAATAAAAAAAATAAAATTCAGATGTTCGTTTTAAAAACGAACCGTTTTTTAAAAACGGTCCGTTTTTTTTAAAGGACCGGTCCGTTTTTTGCGCTGCCGCCGTTCGTTAAACACTTGCCCGGCAAGTTGCCGCATGCAAAATAATGAAATGAAAACAAAATACAATGATTATTATTATTTATTATGTAACCGGAAAATAGAAGAAAGTTGGTCAAACTTTTACCGGAAGCAAAAAAAATCAACAAAAAGGTACCTCTTATAATATGTTAACGTTTTTAACAGTTTCCAAAAGTTTTTTTGGCAGGTCCAGGCTATTCCCCCCCCCTAAGTACCCCAGTCCAGGCTTCCCCCCCCCCTAAGGACCCTTCAGTCCAGGCTACCCCGGGGTCAAAATTTTTCGAAAATTTGGTCCAGGCTGACCCCCCCCCCTCCTGGGCCTACAAAATGGTAAAAAATGGGCTGACCCCGGGGTCAAACCCCCCCTAGCCGTCAGGGGTCGGACACCTATGGGTCCGTACACCTCCCAGCCAAATATTTTGGTTAGTCCCGGTTGATAAAATTTTAAGAAATTTTGTTCAAAATATTGAGCTCGAGGGGGGGTTTTGGCATGACAGATCGCCTATTATGAAGGATCAAAGCTCCAAGAGTCATTCGCTAATTTATGGATAGGGGTTTGTTGTGTTGTTTTGTTTTTTTTTTTTTGTTTTTGTGTTTTGTTGTTGTATATTTTTTTTTGTGAGTTTTTTTTTTTTTTTTTTTTTTTTTTTTTTTTGTTTTTTTTTTTTTTTTTTTTTGGGGTGGGGTTTGTGGTTTTTTTGTTTTTTTTTATTGCATTTTTCAATCGCTTTTTAAACGAGGGTTTGGGTGGTCTGGGGGGAGTGGTGGGGGGGTGGGGGGTGGTGGGGGGGTGGGGGGTGGGGGGTGTGGGGGGTTGTTTGTGTTGTTTGTGTGGTGTTTTTTTGTTTTTTTTTTTTGTTTTTGTGGGGGGGGGGGGGGGGGGTTGGGGGGTGGGGTTTGGTTTTTTTTTACTAGGGAATTTAGGGGCGTTTTGGTGATTGGGGTTGGTTGGTATGGTATGTGGGGGTTGGTGGGGGGTGTGGGGTGTGTGTTATGTTATATTAGGTTTTAACTTTAAAATTCGGAATTTTTTGTTTTTTTTTTTTTTTTTTTTTTTTTTTTTTTTTGGTTTTTTTTTTTGGTTTGGTTTGTTTGTTTTTTATTTTTTTTTATATTATTACTTCAAGAACGTTTATTAGAGTATCTTTGTATATGTTATGTGGTTTGGTTGGTTTTTTTTTAAAAAAATTTTTTTACTGGAGCCTATTGCTTAAATAATCCATCACCCGTTTTCTAAAAAGTTAACGTCCTTCCATTAATTTTTTGTTGGTTTTGGTTTTGATTTGTGAGTTGTTTTGTTGTTATTTTGTGTATGTTTTTGTTTTATTAGTGCATTTGAGCACGGGGATTTTCATGAATAATTTTGTTGTAAATTTTTTCTAAGGGGGTTTTGGGGGTTTTGGTTTGTTTTTTTTTTGTGTTTTGTGAATGGGGTTTGATTTGATTGTTGATAGAGGTTTTAATGATATATAATTCAAAATTACCTTACCTTTTCTCTCCAATATATTTTCTTAAGAGGGAATAAAGGATCTATTATTACAGCAAACTTAAAATTTTGAAGAGAATTGCGGCATATATGAGAGGGGCCTAATTTTGATAAGTAAAAAATCTGGTTTGGACGAAGCAGGAGAGAAAGACTATTGAAAATGTTGGTACGGAGAATTATAGTAATAAGGTGTTAAGAAAATATATAAAAAGGATGTTAGAATATTTGGATTGGAGTGATATTTGTATGTAAGTGTTATTATTAAAATTTTTAAGATTGTGAGAAAGTTTTTGGGGGTATATATGATGGAATTTTTGTTGAAAAATTTTTTGGGTTTGGGGGAGGGTAGTTATTGAAACAAAAAAAATAATAATACTCTCTGAGGAAGATATGGAGTTTATAGAAGGGGGATAGGGAACTCTCTCACAGTTAAAAATGCAAAATTTATAGTAAAAGCAGATTTTTGATTTTTTGTTTTTTTTATATATAATTTTTGATGTTGAGAAATATTTGAGATTTATGTTTGAGAAAATTGTTTATATGGAGATAGTTATTTGTTTTTTGTGTTATATAATATTAAAAAAAGGAAAAATGTTTAGTGTTTTAGTTGATTGTGGGGTTGGTTTTGGGGATTTTTGTTTTTGTATTTATTTTGTGGTGATTTTGTTTTTTTGGTTAATTAAATTTTAGATATCAAAATTCAAACTAATAAACTAAGAAACAAAATACTATAAATCATATAATATTCATTGCTTAGTGATTTGGGGGGGAACACGGAGGTGCAAAATTTTGGGGAGCAGTTGCCAGGGAGAGGGGAATAATCCAAATTTTTTTTTTTTTTTTATTTGGGGAAAAATTTGTAACTCGGGAACATCGTGATTTTTTTTTTTTTTTTGTCAAAAATTAAAGTTTTTATAAAAATAATGAATATGGAGGTGTCCGACCCCTGACGGCTAGGGGGGGGGGGCTTGACCCCGGGGTCAGCCCATTTTTTACCATTTTGTAGGCCCAGGAGGGGGGGGGGGGGGGGGGGGGGGGGGAGGGGCGTCAGCCTGGACCAAATTTTCAAAAAATTTTGACCCCGGGGTAGCCTGGACTGAAGGGTCCTTAGGGGGAAGCCTGGACTGGGGTACTTAGGGGGGGAATAGCCTGGACCTGCCAAAAAAAACTTTTGGAAACTGTTAAAAACGTTAACATATTATAAGAGGTACCTTTTTGTTGATTTTTTTTGCTTCCGGTAAAAGTTTGACCAACTTTCTTCTATTTTCCGGTTACATAATAAATAATAATAATCATTGTATTTTGTTTTCATTTCATTATTTTGCATGCGGCAACTTGCCGGGCAAGTGTTTAACGAACGGCGGCAGCGCAAAAAACGGACCGGTCGTTTAAAAAAAACGGACCGTTCGTTTTTAAAAAACGGTTCGTTTTTAAAACGAACATCTGAATTTTATTTTTTTTATTTTTAATGTAACGTACCAACCAGTTTGTAAAAAACCTAAGGTTTATTATAAATTATAAAAATTTGTATAGAACACTAAAATTATTGTTATATTTATGAGGAATATATACGTATATAAAGTTAGCGCACGAAATAAGTGCGCACACGAATTTCCGCGCACGAATTTTGAGCCTGTATATTTTCAGTCGCGCGCACGAAAAAAAAACGATTTTTATGCCTATCGCACATTAAGCACAGTACGTGTATAAAGTTAGCGCACGAAATTCGTGCGCGCACAAATTTCTGCGCACGAATTTTAGTTATTGTTATTGGCATATAAATAATTGATCGATTTTTTGGAATAAATATTATAAAACATTACTCTACGATAATTAAATAGTTTATTTTTGTTTTTTTTTATTATGAAAACATTTACATTTTTACACATTAAAAAGCTCAGCAATCCAATAAATTATAGAAAACAAAATTTGATTTTATTTTGCAAACTAATAAAAAAGAAAATCTACTTCGTTTTACAAAATACTTTGTTATCTACTTATCATATGGATAAATTTAGTTAAAAACACTGTCCTTATTGAAAATTTGTTGTTTTTTTTATAAATAATAAATATTCTAATTGAATGTTTGAGAAATATTTGAGAAACTTTAATGTTTGAGAAAAAATTGTTTATAAACCCTGGAGAATACAACGTTATATATTGTTTTTTGTAGTAATAATCAAATAAATAATTTTAAAAAAACACAAAAAAATCAATCGTAAATAAGTGCATTTTAAAGTTAGCGCACGAAATTCGTGCGCGCACGTATTTCCGCGCACGAATTTTAGTTATTGTATATAGTATTTTGTAAAACGAAGTAGATTTTCTTTTTTATTAGTTAAAATAAAATAACAAATCTATAGAAGTAGATAGGGGGTGGAACAGCTGTTAGGGGGGGAGGGTCAAAAACCGCCTTCAGGGGGGGGGGGCGGCCTGGACCGGGGTTTTAGGAGGGGGAGGGTCCAAAATGGGCGCTAGGGGGGAGGGGTACCCTGGACCGGCCCTCAGGGGGGGGGGCGGTCCGGGCAGTCCAGGCTGGTCGGACACCTATGCCCCTAGATTTTCGTCTAGGGGGGTGTCCCAAAATTTCGAGGCTAGGGGGGGTGGACCCCACCCTGCTTCCCCCCTTTCTCACCTATGGTTAAAAGTCATTTTAAAGACATTTTTTCTTTATTTTTCAAAAATTGGGGGGTAACCTTTTCTTATTCTCCCCCCACTTCTGAGTTGGGGGTTAAACCCTCCTCAGAATTTGGGGGGAGGTTAACCCCTCCCCCCAACCCTCCCGTGCCCAGGTATGCTTCTGACCCCCTTCTGAATTTTAAACTGGTCTACCCAGGGTCGACTCCCTCACCCTAAAAAGCTAGGAGGGGGATACGGCCCCCCCCTGGACTCCCCTCCTAGCTTTCAAAGGGCCATTTACCCGGGGTAGCCACCCCCCTTGCTTGCGGGTCCATGCTCATGTATGTGCCCTTCTATGAATAGGGCCCAAAAGTTTTCGGTAAACATTTGAGAAGAGAACGCCAAAAATGAAATGGCTGTGTAGGCAGTTGAAAAAACCTAACCTTTGTTTTGGGATTCTTTCCCCTGCGAATCCACAAAATGGATTCCGCGTCAGTGCTGCTCGGTGGTAAACTCCGCGTCCCGTTGACGTCGGTGCTAACTTGAGACTGAGTAGCGGTGACGCGGAATCATAGGTGTTTTTGGTCGGGTCCGCTAGGGGGGGGTCCACCCCCGGGTGGAAGGCCAAAATTTTTTAGGGGGCGGGATCCGGACCCCCCTGGCTTTTTAGGGGGGGGTCGACCCCGGGTGCGAGATTTCAAATTTAGGGGGGAGTCAGGGACTCAGGGGGGTCCAATTTTTTAGCAAAAATTTTTTAACTCAATAATTTAAGTGTTTTTAGGTCTAATATTGAATTTTATGTATTAAAACAGCCTATTTAGGCCTAAAAAGTGTATTTAAACACTGTTTTTAACTAAAAACCCGGACCCCCTGGCTTTTTAGGGGGGGTCGACCCCGGGTGCGAGATTTCAAATTTAGGGGGGTCAGGGACTCGGGGGGTCCAATTTTTAGCAAAAATTTTTTAACTCAATAATTTAAGTGTTTTTAGGTCTAATATTGAATTTTATGTATTAAAACAGCCTATTTAGGCCTAAAAAGTGTATTTAAACACTGTTTTTAACTAAAAACCCGTGTTTTTATCAGTAAATAAAAAAATATACTTCTAAATTGGTCTGGAGGGAGGTCAGCTTCGCTAGGGGGGGTCAGGCCGGACCGCTTTCGAGCTTGGGGGGGCCCTGAATTTTTTCTAGGGGGGGTCCAAAATTTTGGCTCTAAGGGGGGGTTCACCCCTCTGTCCCCCCCCCACAAAAAAAAAACACCTATACGCGGAATAGCTTTTGTGGATATGCAGCGAAAAGAATCCCAAAGGGTTAAAGAGCGAGTAAGGCATCATAAACACCTCGCTTTTAAAGTAAACATTGTAATTTAGTTAAATTAAGTTAATATTATTTAATAAAATTTTATTTTAGGTACTACGCACAGCCGCCGTACCCGGAGCAGCGCGTGTGGGCGAGCGGAGGAGGGCGGGGCGGGGGCTATGACGGGGATTATGGACCCGACCCCAGCCAGTGGAACTTTGGCCAGGATTTCTACGCCCAAGGAGGAGGACGGGGCTCCGGGGGTCGCGGAGCCTCAACCGGATGGACCAGGGGCGGATACCAGGTGAGCCCTGCAATTGAAGATAACTTTAACGCTTTCGGTATAGTCGGAACTACGGCAGAATGAGTCAGAGTCAGTAAATACAAACGACTGGGAGTAATTTTATGGTTATTATGCAGGGTGCTGTTTGAAATCGGAAAAGAGTGAGAGCATACATGGGTAGAGGGGCGTTAGGGGGTATATATACTCCCCCACCAAAAAAAATCCAGAAAAAAAACGATACGGTAAACTGCGTTTCTCGGATTTTAACCGCCTCCTAAATCCGGGTTTTATTCCCCCTTTCTGAGCCAACTTGCCCATGTATGATTATGAAAAAAATGTGAAAATTAAAAGGTAGGTGAGCATGAGTTAGATTTACGAGATGCATGCTTTTGTTTTTCAGATCAGTATGTGGGTAACCAGGACTGTTTTGGAAATATACCTGAAAAAAATAGAAAAAGCAGGAGAAAATCTTTTGAGTTATCGATTGCCTCAAATATCCTTTCTTAACGTTTTAAAATAGCACTCCGCCCCCTGGTGAAAAAAAGAGTGTTTTTTGTAAAACCACAGTTTGGGGTAGTTTTCTCTACTTTTGAGATTTGTAAACGGGGGCTTTTTTTAGGATTCCACGGACCATTATGATACTGAAGATGGATACAAATTTAATTATTTTCAAGTAAATAATCTAAACTATAAACTTTTCTTTGCGCAAAACTAACTGGAAGTGGGTAGGTGAAAAATTTTAATAAGCATAGCGTGATTTCCGCCTGGAAAAAAATTTGTTGATTAGAAAAACATTACAAAATAATTTTTAATTTTAGATATAAATTAATGTACTCAAAGCCGCCTAATATTTTTTGTGTTTTAAAATCACTTATAGAGTAATTCTAGTTCACATCATTTGTGTACATAGGCAAGAAAGCGTTCTTAGTGATTATGGTTGTGTAATTAAGGTACTAAGGTAATTGCTAACTTTTTCCACTTTCTAAAACTTTGTTTTAAAAAATTAATACATCTTGTGAATAGAATGATTAATTCATATAAAATAGTTATGCTGAATATTATGTATGATTGCAGACCTGTGCACGGTCTGGAAATGCCCCCCCCGTTTTATTGGAGGATTTGCCCCCCCCTGTTTTATTGCCCCCCCCCCCGCCAAAAAATGTAAAAGTACCCTAAAATTATGACGCCATTTTTGACTTATGATGACGCCATCATCACATTTTTTTTTTGCAATTTTTAGCCTATTTTAATGTATTTTAAGCCATTTCACACCTATTTTTACCTTATTTTCGCTTTTTTGTCCCTTTTTTCCTTTTTTTCTTTTTTTATCTCCTTTTTTTTCTTTTTTTTCTTTCCCTTCTGCTTGCCCCCCCCCGTTTCAAAAAAGTTCCCCCGTTTTGGAATTGTCCCCCCGTTTAAACTCCGGGAGGGGCAGTGCACAGGTCTCTGATGATTGATTATTATGAAAAATAAAAAATAGCCTAGATAAAAAAATAAAGCCAAAATACGTTAAATAGAATAGCTAAACAATATTTTTAAAATTATATAAAAGTTTATTGTTTAGGACTACGGTCAAAGCGGTCCAATGATGGCTCAGCAAGGGGGCAGCGGGGGATCCAGCGCAGCCGGGGGTGTCTTGGCTTCCGGTATCAGCGCCATGAACTTAAACTCTTTGATCACGCCGCAAGCTCTACAAGCGGCCATTACCAACGCCCTGGCCGGCCTAATACCAGCGGGAGGAGCCGCGGGGGGCGGAACCCGAACCCCAGCAGCCAATCAGCAACAGGCGGCCCAGCAGCAGATAGACGTGGCGGCTCTTTTGAACAGCATGCAAGGGGGCGGAGTCCCTGCCACATCGGCTTCGGCAGTGGGCGGAGCCACGGCCGACGGCAGCCAATGGTGGAGCCAGAGTGGACAAGGGGCGGGGGCTACTCAAGCGGTGGCCGCGGCGGTGCAGCAGAGCGCGGCGGCGGCCCAGCAGCGAGCGGCCGGGACCAATTGGAACGAGGAGGGGACTTGGCGATCGGCCAAGTAGCCGTCTCGGCCAATAGGAGGAAAGAAGGGGCGGAGTTCAAAGAGTAGGGCGGAGGAGTGAGGAGTGTATACTTATTGACTGACGAGACTGTAATTTTTAGTTGTGTTGATTGATTTATATATTAATTAAACTGCAACAAACGTTAGCAGGGCATGGTTGGGTCTGGGTATGGAAATAGCTTCTAAAGCCGTGGTCAGACCAAAAATTGGGAACATGAGTTTTAGATGGGTTTTTATCGCGTTTTGGTACTCTAAATTTGTCACTACTAAATTCTGAGCTTTTGTTTGGAATGCGACATCGTATTGAGAAAAAATTGTACTTGGGAGTTTGTTACTCCAGATTTTTTGCCATTGCCGTACCCAAGGCATAGGTGTTTTTGGGGGGGGGACAGACCACAGAGGGGTGCACCCCCCCCCTAGAGCCAAAGTTTTGGACCCCCTCCCTAGAAAAAATTCAGGGGGCCCCCCTCCCCCCCAAAGCTCGAGAGCGGTGCGGCCTGACCCCCCCTAGCGAGGCTGACTCCCCACCCCCTCTCCCGACCAAATTGGCAGGATATTTGTTTATTTACTGTCAAATAGACAGGTGTGTAGTTAAAATCAGTGTTGAAATACACTTTTTAGGCCTAAATAGGCTGTTTTAATACATAAAATTCAATATTAGACCTAAAAACACTTAAATTATTGAGTTAAAAAAATTTTGTTAAAAAATTGGACCCCCCTGACTACTCCTAATATTGAAATCTCGCACCCGGGGTCGACCTCCCCTAAAAAACCAGGGCGGTCCGGACCCCCCTGGACCCCTTTAAAAAATTTTGGCCTTCCACCCGGGGGTGGACCCCCCCCTAGCGGACCCGACCAAAAACACCTATGACCCAAGGGGGGGAAGAACAGGGGGATAGTTCCCCTCTGTCGTTTTTGAACAAGCACTGGATAGAATGCATTTTTTCTGAACACGCACTGAATAAAATGCATTTTTCGTGAAAAAAATATAAATGAAATGCTTAGTTAGTTTTCAAAAATTTCGCACCTTCGGCGCGCTTTTTTAATTGGGTTATTTTCTTCCAATAATTTCTTTTTTTCCCCCCCGCGGCGCGGAGGCCCCCGCGCGGATTAGAGTTCCCCCCCAAAACCTGGGTCCGACCCGGGCCACCAAAAGGCTTAAAATGGTTTGGAATACGGGGCTAAAAACTGCAAAAAAATTTGGCGCCATAATTTTCGGGTACTTTTCCATTTTTGGAATAAAACAAAAAAAAATAAAACAAAACAATAAGAAAAAGGAAATAGGGTAGTGCATTTAATTTCGGCAATTTTTCGTTTTTCCAATGTAACTTTTCACTGTATGACCCGATTTTCATGTTTGATAGCTCATTTTAAAGCTTTTACAATACTGCGTTGCGCCATAAAAGTTTCACTGTACGAAAGTTGTTTTTTTACTTAATTAAATCAGTTTTTAAAAAAACGGTAACTTGCCGAAATTAAATGTATGCATTTAATTTCGGCACTTTACAAACAATCAATCTGCATGTAATTAGCTCTCATTTGAGCTATCAAACGTCATATTTCGTCCAGGATTACCAAAGATATAGTCCAAAATCAAAAATGCCCAATTTGGAAAAGTGTCGAAATTAAATCCACTACCCTAGGCGAAGCAATAAAAAATGGGGGCAAATCCTTTAATAAAGCGCGGGGGACATTTTCATACCGTGCACAGGTCTTGAATTAGAAATTATAATTTTGTGGTTATATAAATAGTACAAATATTGGTGTCAATTCAATCGCTTTTTGTCTCACTCAGTATTCTCTCTTTTTAATAATATGGTAAAATTAATAATACCAAACTGCAGACCTGTGCACGGTCTGGAAATGCCCCTCCGTTTTATTCCCCCCCCCGCCAAAAAATAAAAAAGTACCCTAAAATTATGACGCCATTTTTGACCTATGTCGACGCCGTCATCGCAATTTTTTTGCAGTTTATAGCCTATTTTAATGTATTTTAAGCCATTTTAGACCTATTTTTACCTTATTTTCGCTTTTTTGTCCCCTTTTTCCCTTTTTTCTGCTTTTTTTTTCTTCCCCCCCCCCCCCTGCTTGCACTCCCCGTTTTATTGCCCCCCCCCCCCCCCGTTTCAAAAAAGTTGGCCCCCGTTGCCCCCGCCCGTTTTGGAATTGCCCCCCCCCCTCCAATAAAACCCCGGGGGGGGGGGGGCAGTACACAGGTGTGCCAAACTGGGTTTGTTTTTAGTAAATGATGATAATAATGTTCAAGTGCTTAATATCTTATTAAAATTAGATTAAAATTTTGGAAACTAATAAAGTAATTAACACATTTGAAAAACTTACTTAATTGCAACTAATTTCACCAGAAAAAACTAATAAAAAGTTTTTTTTAAAAAAAGAATCAGTGAAATTTTTTGTTTTGTATGTTAAATTATTAAAATATGCATGTAGAGCTTTCAAAAAGAGGTTTTAATATTATTTGGTAACGTTTCTATAAGACAAAATAAAATGAAAAGTGCAAAAACTTTCCGGGGGCTTCGTTCGCCCCCTGGACGTGGACCCCTGGCTGGGAGGGAACCCCCAGCATAGGGGGGCAGCCTCCCGGATTTTGGGGGGTGGGGTATACCTGACCCAACCTCCCAAATTATGGGGGTGTCTCAAAAACATTTTTGGGGTATACCTCAAATACCCCATTTTTAGCGTTTTTAGTACTAGGACCCCCCAAATTTTAGGGGGGTGGGTGTCCGGGTTACGCCCAAATTTTGAAGGGTGTCGGCTATAATCGGTATTTTTGGGGGTTATAACCCCCTCCTAACCCCCCCCTGCCCACCTATGATCTACAGACCCCTCGTTAAACTGTGGTTCGCCGAGACCAGGCAGTTCCCCCCTGTCGCAATATCTTGGGTACGGCCCTGTTTGCGTATTAAAAATGGAAGCAAAAAATGGGCAAGGTTTATATGAAATAAAATAAAATATTTTATTGTTGCAAAAGATACGTCATATAACACTAATAGATACAAAATTTGGTTAATAACAGAAAATAAAAATTGATTCATTACATAACACATCAATAAAAATGTTGCATAAATATTAATTATACTTAAAAATTGAAACTGGCGATGGGTTTACGTTTACCAAAACAACCCGTCCTAGCCCTAACCACCTATAAAGTTTTCTTCGAAATTCTGGTCGTACTGTTGTATTATTTGGATAATAAAGTTAGTTGCTGTATATATTTAAATATAGTTCGTAGATAATGTCGATTAATATATAAATATGTGCGCACGTACGTGTGTTGTTCTTTAACCAACTAGGTTATATTTTAAGAAGTAGTATGTGGGTGTGTTTATGTTATTGCGATTTTAATTAACTCACTCTAAAACCAAAAGAAAAAAATTTGTTGTAATTTTATTAAAATATCACTGTTGGCGCAAATGTTTAGATCGTCTATAACAGTGCAATTTTTTGTTTTATATAAATATATTGCAGTAGTAGATTTTCTTTTATCATTTATTAATCCTTGTGAGTTGTGCTTTTGATAGTTTAAGTGAATGCATAAATAATCCTAGATTATAGGGAAGGGCAGTATCGGACCATTCAAGATTTTGGAAAATTCTCACGAACCCTCCTCTTTCCAGGTATGTATATCACCCGCCATACTTATACCAGAATTTAATTTTTCCATAAGGGACTGTCCATTTTTTTGGGTAAACCCCGTAATGCTTTTATTGGAATTCCCACTGATTTATTGCGGGGTTTTAGCAGTGAAAGTTTTAGAATTTTTATTCCTTTGGTACTGCAAAAAACAAACGATTTGTTTTACAATAGGTTAATTAGTTTACCCACGCTTTAACAGTTTTCTATAACAGATTTCTATTACTGATGTTTTAATTGGCTATTGAACGATAAAAGGCTGGTTTATACTTATGACAAATCGTCCTTTGGACAAAGTCCAAAGGACAATTTTAGAAAAACCAAAACATCCTTTGGACAAGCCAAAACGTCCTTTGGACGAAGTATGAACGCTACTTAGAATTTGTCCTTTGAACAAAGTCCAAAGGACAAAATCCAAAGGGAAAAGTCCAAAGAACTTTTGTCCTTTGGACTTTGTCCAAAGGACGTTTTGTCATAAGTATGAACCAGCCTTAAGATGTAAAATAATAGCATCTTAATAATTAATCTTCTTTTGTCGTTAAAGCATCTTACAATGTGGGACGTAAACTCGCTTTTAATGTCAATTATTATTGATAATGTTAACTCTACTGTTTGTTATGTATATTCCGTGATAAAGTGATTTCATTACGTTCTGTTAATACGTGTGTGTCATGTGCGTTTTGTGTGAATGTATGTATGTGCTTAAAGGCTTATTAATTGGTTTGCAAGGGATCTTGTGTTTGTTTAACTTTTCTTGGATGACTGAGTTTTGTTTTGGTGAATAAAGATATAAAAAGTTCAGTTTGTTCTCTATTACAGTGCACTGACAGGTTTTTAGTTTATTTTTTATTATATTTCAATCAAAGCAGATCACACAAAGTCTGTTTTTTTGTTTTTTTTTTTAAAGCTGAAGCGGGCCGGCCATGGATATTCCATATTACCGCCTACCACCCTATATCAGCACTGTTGTTGATGTAGAATGTTAGTCAAAGCCCCACCCCTATCAGAGGATTTTAGGGATTAGATGTGAGGTTATGTTTAATAATACAGAGAGAACAATAAAAATAATAAAAATAAAAAAAGGTATAATAAAAGGACTATAAGCAAAAGTAAGAAGAGTCGGGAGTTGATCATGATGATGGCTGAAAGTAGGTAACATTTTGATGTTGATGGTGGTTCTTGCTGGAAGTTTTGGTTTGTCCCTTTTTGTTGTTTTTGTTGTTTTTTTTGATTTCTTTGTCTGGTGATAGTATTGCCATCTGGTCCTGGTATTTCTCCTATAATAGAAAAACAAAATTAGTATATATTTTACCAAATGTAACAGCGAAATTTATTTTACAATAGTGTATATAAAGATAAACTTACTCCTCCGCCATCTGGTCCTGGTATTTCTCCTATAATAGAAAAACAAAAGTAGTATATATAGTCTAAATCCACAAATGTAACAAAGCGTAATTTATTTTACCTATCTCACATCTATTCCCTAGGCCTACTTTTGGTCGGTTTGTCTTACCGTGGGAGGAAGGCTTATCTTTTGGTTGCACAATAGTGTATGTAAAGATAAACTTACTCCTCCGGTTGTGGGCTAGGCCGCAATGGCCACACGGTAAGGACCTCAGCGCGGCAAGCCGCTACGCCACAACACGCAGCGTGGCAATTACCTCACTAAGGTGGCAATGGCGGTTTTGGTGAACCAAATCAACCACGACCTCCAGAGTGGCGTAATCCCCATTGTACAAACTAGAGTCTAACACCATACATGACAAGTTGGTCCGGATTGGGGGGGAGTTAAACCAGGGGGTTAAATCCAAGAAACGCAAAATACCCTTATGCCTTGTGGTTTTTTTTGGAGTGCATTTTACCCGTATCATTTTTCGATTTTGAAAAAAAGGTAAAAACGCTAATTTTGAGTCAAAAAGTCCTTTTTATTGCATTTTTAAACTTTTTATTGTTTAAAACATTCATTTTGACCTCAAAACATGAGATTGGAGGCAGTTAGAAGTCATTTTAAAGACATTTTTTTCAATTTTTCCAAAATTTGCGGGTTAGCCTTTTCTCCCCCCCCCCCCCCAGCTTCTGAGTTGGGAGAGTTAAACCCCCCCCTTCTCAGAATTTGGGAGGGTTGACCTTGACCCGACTCCCCCACGTGCCCATGTATGGCTAACACAAATATATCTGAAGATCCGCTCTCTGTTACTGTTAATTTCGTAAATATACAACTCAACTTAAAAAAATAATTTTAAAAGGTAGAAAATATCGCATAACAGTATTGTCATAACGTATTTATTAAGTACGGTGGTGTTCATAAAACTCAGACACTCTTTGGACTGGGACAGCTTTCACGCAGAGCAGACTTTGATTTAAGGTCGCAGTCTAGTTTGGTCCTTAGAAAGTGGACTGGTTCTAAAAATTATAGGTGGGCATGGGGAGGGTTTATATCCCCCAAAAAAATAAATCCCGACACCCCCCACCCCCTCATAAAATTTAAAAGTACACCGTACCCCCTTAAAATTTGGAGGTTTCACGTCCAAGTACTTAACGCGTTCCCGTGAAGGCCTTTTCCCCCTTACAACCGTGAAACCTTCGTACGACAAAGGTAAAACCTTCGTCTCACGGTGGTGGTATTTTCGTATGACAAATGGCGTACGTAAACCTGACCGCGGTAAGCTCTTCGCATTACCTAGGTTTTACTTCCGTCATACATAATTTTTGTGCGAGAATAGTGCCCTGTGAGCGAGCAAATTGAAATGGTTAAAACAGTACGGTAGCAATATGAAATTTTTCGCAACATGAAATATCCTCATAATACACTGTATCCGTGACAAAAATCTGGATATTGCCACCGTACCACTTTAACCATTTCAATTTGCTCGCTTGCAAGTAACGACAATAGATTCTATTGTAACCCAAGTTGCAGTTAACACAATACTGTTGTATGTAGCACAATTTGCAAAAATTGTTTTTGCAACTTGCCTTATAATAGGATCTATTGTCGATAATTGCAACTAGGCGTACAATAGAATAGTACTTTTACTGTTACTTAAAATAATTCAAAATCAATACTTTTTACAACACTATTTACAACTACTATTTAACACCCGACCACTTAATTCAACCCGTTTTTACGTACAGCAATATGTGTGCCGAAATTACACTATTTTATTTTATAACGATTGCTCACCACAAACGCAACGTAGAACCACGGGGACTAAAAATTCCGAAAATAGACTAAATTTTACCTGGACAGTTTAATTTTTAAACCAATTTATTGCGCAATCATGAAATGCCCATGTTCTAAATACGAGTGACAATTTTATTTTTTATAAATCACACAATTTTACATGAAAATATCATAACATAACAAATAAAAAATTCACGACAGTCATCTACATATAGCTCTCATTTGAGCTATCAAACGTCGTATTCCGTCCAGGATTACCAAAGATATAGTCCAAAATCAAAAATGCCCAATTTGGAAAAGTGCCCTATTAAAAGAAATTTGGAAAAATTAAATGCACTACCCTAGTTGTCAAAAATAAAATGAAATATATAACTTAAGCTTTTTACTACTAAAAACTTCCTTTTGCCAAGTTTTGTCAAAATCCGTTTACTGTTAATAATTTTAATTTATTTAAGATACTGGTCCTTTTAAATTATGGATGACGACATCTGGGTTGTGATTGCGACGAGATTGTTCTCTTAAAAGGCGGTCGAATTTTAGAGATTGGTTTTTCTGGTCATTATTAAGACGTTTATTTGTAGTTCTTAGGTAATTCGGGCCAAATGATTAAAACAAAGAGATGAAATGAAATTTGGCTGGAGAGCGACGATAAAACGGTAGTGACCTGCTTTTCCAGCGATGGAACAAGAGATTTTTTAGTGCGGATCGTTGGAAAAGCATGTCACTACCGTTTTATAGTCGCTCTCCAGTCAAGTTTCATCTCTTTGTTTTAATCATTTAGCCCGAATTACTTCAAGAACTAAAAATAAACGTCTTAATAATGACAAGAAAAACCAATCTCTGAAATTCGACCGCCTTTTAAGAGAACAATCTCGTCGCAATCACAACCCAGATGTCGTCATCCACAATTTCTCTTCGTATGTTTTATCAGTTACTCAGAAAAAAGTATTATCTCTTGGTCCTTTTAAGGTTAAGTTAAAATTATTGAATGTTCCGGATTTTTTTTTTCACAAATAGACAATTTTTTTGAAATTGTTAACAGACTTATTAAACGTGTCATAAAAATGTTTTAAAAAATTATTTTGGTTAAATTATATTTGGCTGACCTTGTAAGTTTGTGTAAGAGACATTAGCGGGCCAATTATTATAATTGTGCGGTTATGACGCTGAAAAAAACGAATAAGAACGCATAATTTTGTTTTTAAAATTCCCGCGTTTTCGCAAAATATAACAAAAATTTGCCAACTTTAATCTTTTAAAAAATTGCTTTTTGGTTCCTAATTGAGCAGGTTGATAAATAATTCTTGAACTAATGGTATTTAATTTTTAATATTAAACTGTTTTTGCTAAAAATTTTTAATAGTTTTTATCATAAATTTTCGATGCAATACTGCAAATCATTGAGGTCAGCTAGGTTTTATTTGCTTATCAAAAACCAGCTTATAAAATCAATAATTGAACAGCTTATAAAATCAATAATCAATCATTTTTTGTACCAAATAAAATTGTATCTAATAAATACATCGTAGTTAAACCGCTCATCTTTTCATTTAACATGTAAGTATAGCCGGAATCCAGCGCGGTAATTATTAAAAAACCGCACATCACTGTTTAATTACAGTAAATATCGTGCTGGGTGCCGGATCTACTTATATGATGAACGGTTTAACTACGAGGCGTCAATAGCACTGATCTTTAATTATTTATGAAGTTAGCACAAAAAATAAGCTGAAACTCCAAGGGTTAATTACGGAGTTCTGAAAAGCGAAAACATCCCGAACAAGAAGCTTAGGGGAACATTAAATAAACTCAACGGCATTGTAGAAGCGACAGAACGGTCTCGACAGCCGCCGCGCTGAAGCTGAATAATTATAGGCACCTTGCACTGGAACTCGGTTTATACATAAAGTATGCAATATACATACATAAGCGTCACCATAATGGATAATTACCGTATCTCCTACTTATCTTTCGTAGTATGCAGATCAACCGATCTGCAGACTACGAAAGATAAAAAGGAGCTACGGTAATTATCCATTATGGTGACGCTTATGTATGTATATTGCATACTTTATGTATAAACCGAGTTCCAGTGCAAGGTGCCTATAAAAAAATTTAAAAAAACATAACGGCAACAGAAATGCTCATTGTAGTTTAAATTAATTTTATTACGCGGCCTGAAGTCGGAGAAAAATACAATTAGAGTGACATTGAATGTTTTGAATTTTGTTTTGGTTTAAGCGTAGCGAACTAAGTAAGTTCGTTTTGTAATTACCATAAGATGGGCCAAAATGTTATACATATAATATTTATTCTATATGAAGATATTAATATAAAAACATAGGTAACAAACATATGTTATGACAGAGAGTTATTTTTAATGCATTTGTGCACAATAAATGACGTTTTCAGATATAAATTGGTATATTTTTATTTTCTGATTTTAACCATTTCAAGTATTTGGAAATGGATTTAAAATGAACAGCTGACATTGATCCAACAACATTTAGTGTTTAAGTAATGTCGCTTCTTGGTGGCATTTGAGTTTAGTTTGTATAATAATAGAATAGAAAGAAAACGAAAAAATAAATTCAAATCCTGAAATTTTAAAGTTGAAAAAAAAATTAAGCCTGTCTGAAACCTGAAAAAGGATTTAAAAAACTACAAACGAAAATAAAAACAAAAATAAAAACCAAAAAATATTATTTAAAAATTAAATGCACAAAAAAATTTAAAATAATTAAACTCATAAGTCATGATATCCCATCATGTTTTTTTTTTGCTTGGAGAAGGTAGAGAAATGACAGTCGTTTCACAGTCACCGCATTGTGATCAGTTTTTTAGTTCATTTATCTATATAATAATAATCTGCATTTTTTTCGTTTTTTTTTTTTTTTTGCTTTTTTTCTTAAAAAACTAGTTCAAGTCTTGTCTTGTAACCGGCGGCCGTTAAGAATGGCTTTAAAACATTTAAAAGTGTTTTAATTTTCCCATTCGAACCGGCGGCCACATATGACAGTTTTATTTTTCTGAATCAGATAATAATCCTCTTTTTTTATTTCAGCATAAGTGAAAGCCTGAAATTAAAAGTAAGTTTCAGTCTTATACAGAGTCAAAGTCTAAGTAGAAAGCCTAAGGCTTAAAATTAGATAAAAATAAGGTAAAGACATGAAATATTTACTGTTAAAAATTGATGGGGTATAGTACAAAAATGCCTTTAATTCTAACAACATGCATAAAATGTACATTTAATCTTTAGTGCTAAAGATGAATTCTATCAGGGTGAAAATAACTAGGTGGTAAAGTATCCACTCATTTTTCAAGAAAATATTACATGAAAATTAGGACGCCATTTTTGACCTATGATGACGCCATCATCGCGAATTTTTTGCAGTTTTTAGCCTATTTCAATGTATTTTAAGGCATTTTAGACCTATTTTTACCTTTTTTGTCTCTTTTCCCTTCTTTTTTTCTCTTTTTTTTTCTCCTTTTTTTGGGTGACTTGTAACCGTACATAAGCAAGTTGGTCCGGAGTGGGGGGTTAAACCCCAAATTAGGGGGGTTAAAATCCGAGAAACGCAAAATACCCATATCGTTTTTTTCTGCAGTGCATTTTACCCATATCGTTTTTCGATTTCAACGAAAAATTGGTAAAAAACGCTAAATTTAGGTAAAAAAGCCATTTTTATTGCATTTTTGAGCTTTTTAGTGTTTAAAACATTCATTTTGACCTTAAAACTTAAGATTGGAGGCAGTTAGAAGTCATTTGAAAGACATTTTTTTCTTCATTTTTCCAAAATTGGGGGGTTTAACCTTCCCCCCCACTTCTGAGTGGGGGGGGGGTTAAACCCTCCTTCTCAGAATTTGGGGGGTTAACCCCCCAACCCCCCGTGCCCATGTATGCTTGTAACCATTAATGTCAAGACTGCAATAGACTTTTAAATTATTTTTTATTTTAAAGTTTACATACTGATAAACGTCGTGAGCCAGGTATTGTTCATTCCATATTGGATTTTAAAAAAAAAGTAAAGCAAATAATAATACAACTACTTAACTTTACTGCTAAGAAAATCGGTTTCTCTTGAGATATAATCTAGCTTAGAGCACACCCTCGCTAAAAAACATGCTACGATTGTTATTTAACTAATTAATAAGAAAGAAGGCAATTTCTCCCACGGGTTTTTAAATTAATTTCTGATACTTGTTTTGTGCTTGTTTTTATTTTCCTCAATAACGAGATCGTCGTATAGATTGTCCAGTATTTCGTTCGCCGCCATTGCCGTTGCTGTGTCGTCCTCCTCCTCCCATCCCACTTCCAAAATCACAGATCGGTTGGACTCCTGTCTCCCCGTGGTCGAAACTGCCGCCGTTTGCTGCGGCCTCGTATCGGACGGGGCGGTCACGGGCTGCGCCAGGCGCGGGTCGCTATCTACAGATCCTGGAAGGTCCATCTTCGGTTCTCCGGGTGACGCTTTGCGCTCCGCGCTTTCCGAGACGTCCCCAACCTCCTGGGCGGTTATTTCCCGGTCTCCGGACGACTCCCCGTCCGGCGAAGTTCGCGCGCCCGACAATGGTAGCGCGGGGGCTGGCGGTTTCCACCTTTTCTTTCCCTGTCCGTCCCCGCCGAAATCCGCCGACGACCCCAAAACGCGTTTCTCATTATCGTTGGCGTCTTTAAATCCCGTTGGCGAGGATCCGTTTTTCTCCGGCGAATTTAAACTTCGCGCGGTTTCTGTCCAGGATTCCTCTGGGGCGTTCAGACGCAAGTCTGCGATTGTGTTCGTCCTGGTTTGGACGGGAGTTCGCTCTGGATCAGGGGTGGGCGGAAAGAGGGCGGTCTTGGGTGTGGGCGGGGGATCTTCATCGTCCGTAGTTTCCCCACCGTCCTCGTCGATTAGTATTCCGGAAGATCTAGAAGACGCGGATGGGGGAATAGAAGATGGATCTGAAACATTGTTGCCTTCGTCCAGAGTGTCTTCGCTTCCAAAACTGTCATGCCTCTTCTAAAATACGGGTGATTAATTAGTATAACTAATAAATTAATATGTAAATTAATAATTAACTATGATGTACTTTTTAGTATAAAAACAATAGTTGTTGTTGCATTAGCTGAAACTTATAGTAAAAACAATAGTAAACGCAGCTGCTCAGTCTGCTAGCTTTGCGCAGCTGCTGCTCAGTCACCACTTCAATAAAAATTGCTAAGCTATTTACTTCTTTCAATTAAACGATACTTGACCAAAATTATGAATCATAGTTATGGAAAACAATAAAATATCACAAAACCCAGGCAATCTGCAAACTAAAATCGTCAATTTAAAAAACACCAAAAACAAACAAAATAGGTCGGAGCCATGGGCGTAGCCAGGATTTCGGAAGGAGGGGGGGTCCGTCCAACCCTGAACAAAATTTCTGAAAGGGGGGTCCAGGGGGTCCAAATTCCAAAGGTTATAAAAGGGCTAAAAAAATTTTCCGCGCTTCGCGTGGAGTGTTTATTGCCTTGTTTATGTCACATACTTCATTATTTTCCTATTATTCAATAAAAATAAGTCCATAAAACAAAGAAAAAAATTTTTACAAACAATTTGATATCTTAAAATTTTCAATTTCAAACACATTAAAAACCTAAAAGTAAAAACCTAAAAACATAAAAATGAGTACATTGAATTACAGCTGAGCAATGCAAAATGCGAAAAAATGTTTTTAAAATTACTTCTCCTAACCTTTAAATTTTTAATACCACTATATAACAATCTAAAGGGGGGTCTAGCGTGGTGGTATTAAGATTACAAAACAAAGTAACACAAATTTGGAAGTGGACACCAATTAAAACATTAAGAATTGGGTGGGTCCAGCGTGGTCATACCAAGATTAATTACAAAACAAAGTAACACAAATTAGGAAGTGGAGACTATATAATCAATCGAGCGCTGAGCGGAGCGAAGCGCGAGAAAATTTTTAAAAAATGGCCATTCTATACCCCCAAATTTTTATCCTTGGCATCCCAAAAGGGGGGTCTAACCCCAAATTTTTCCCTTTGCCGACCCGACAGGGGGGGGGGGGCGGTCTACCTAGACCCCCCTGGCTACGCCCATGGTCGGGGCTGCGGCACAGTGGCAGATGCGTCTTGCATACTGAAGGGCTCCGGATCGATTCCCGGCTGGGACACACTGCATTGTGATAATATTGTTTGTTAAAATTGTTATATGTAGTATTTGGTTGCGCACTTAGTGCTGAGTAACATCATCACATCAACCTTGTGTATCCTGCTTTATGCGATATAAAAATATATTTAAGTCAGTAAAATATTAGGTGAATGATAATCTTCATTGTCTTTCTTTAATCCTGATTAATAACTTTTGTGGGATATATAAATTTGTGAAAATAATAATAAATAAAGCAGTGCACGAGCACGATTTACCATAAATTTTAAATTTTTGTCATCTTCCACCATTTCTTTGATAACGTCACCGGACACTTCGCACAACAAATCCATTATCGCTTTAGAACTGGACTGCCCTTTTACAAACGGATGCTAAACCAATTTCAATTTGAGATTATAAATTCTCAAAAAACGTTGGGGAAGCCGAACGTTGAAACAGTAACATTTATAATATGTTTTTTTCTACATAAATTTAGCATAAATCTCGTCAAAAACAAATCACGACGCAATACGATCAAAAACAAATTATTTAAATTAAAAAAAAATTTTATGTATTTAAAAAGTCGTAAATCTAATAAATCTTGAGATTTATAATGAAGTAACAATATGAGATTTATATTTTATACACGACTTTATTTAAAGTTTTTTTTTTCATTTTAACTTTTCGGATAGGAAATACGTGGATAAAATACAAATCACTAACCAAAACTCAGTTGCCGTGTAACAAAAAGAGTGTTTATAAGTTTTTAAAATATTTTTTTATTTTCCTGGAGACGGCCGACCAATGTTGCTGGATCGTACTTTTAATATATCATTACTTTTGAGTTGGTATTTCTGTAAATAAAAATGTAACTCCGTAATTGCCCCTGGTTTGCAAGCATAAGCGAGCACGGTACCGGCAGGTAAGAAAAATTGATTTACACGGGGTAAATCGTATTATGAATTTAAGGAGAGAGCCCTAGGGGAGGCTCGAAAAGGTCGCGTCGACTCGGAGTGAAAAATTTCGAAATCTTGAAAAGTGTTGGTTAACGGGTGCCAGGTCCGAAGCAAAATACTTGGTTGGTTGGTTGGTTACACGTGCACCCAGTTGTCGACTGAACGACTAACTGTCTGTAATTGTTAATGCAGGTTATTATATTTTAAATAGTTTTAAACCATTAATTGTTTTTCACTTAATAAAATTTAGTGTTCAGTTCAGGTGTAAAAAAACGAATTCGCGTTAAAAATTCACGTGTTTTTAAAAATAAATAAGATAAAAAGTATTCGGGAGAGGGGAAGGTTAAAATTTTAAGACTATGGGGTAGATATTACAGGTAGAAAGTAAACTAAACAACAAAATAAACAATAATAAATTTTCTTTACATCAAGTAACTGGGCGGCAGTTTTTCGATCGCTCGGGCGTTTCTGAAGACACAACCGTAAAAATTCGTGAAACAGCGAGGTCCTTAAAAAGATTTATTAATACAAATACCAAGGCACATATATCTATTATAGATTAAAACGGGGCTAATGTGACGACCCATTAGTAAGAATGGGAGTAATATCGGTGGGGTACTCTACTCCATTTAAATTAGGCTTCGCGCCCTATTTGACTTAAGTTTTGCCAGAAAAAAGATTATCGTTTTTGCTAAAGGCGTATTCACGTAGGCAAGGCTACCCCCAACCCATATTTTTTTACGGATGAGAAGGGAAGGTTTTACAAAAAATCTTAATTTTTTTTAATTTAGGAAAAGAAAGAAATTTTGTTTAAGTGTTAGTTTAAGAAACATTTCTGATACATTCTAATAGTAATAGTACAGTAAACCAGGTACGAAAATAAATGGAATTGTTTTGCGATGATTTAAGTGTCAATTGATAATTTAAATTAATTCGTATTTGAAAAATAAGATTTTTTTCGTTTTGTTGCGGAGTGCGACCTCCAAAATTTTTTCTATGTGTAGTGTAACAATACTCCATGGGGTCCAGGGACTAACCAGAGGGGGGCGGTCGCCCCCCTCCCCCGAAACGGTCGGACGGGAGAAAAATAAGGATAATGGTTGGGCGGGGGGCAGCCGCCCCTTCCCCCCGAAATGGTCGCCAGATTGAAAATTTGGGGGTTTTCAGAGGCTAAAAATTCACAATTTTCTAGCGCCTCGCTAATCGCTCGGCGCAAAACTATAAAATAGTTTTAGTACCACAATTGACCACCAAAAAGCAAAAAAACTTTTCACTTCACTTCGCTTACGGTCAAGTTCCATAATGTGCATATTTCTTGCTATTTATCTTGCCTAATGTTATTAAAAAAAGTACAATAATTTTAATAACAATAAGTATTAAAAGCAAAACAAACAATCAGATTTGGTTGATTTGTGTATATACTTTACCCCCTCCTAAAATTACAAGCCGCCTATAGCAATGGCTCGGTAATTTTTTCCATATAGGTACCCTAAAAAACATGGGGATGCTGCTCATCTGCTTTGGTTTACAGTGTGGGTGTATCCATAGTGTCTAGAAAGTCTCTAAATCATTTTGTTGTGAAATCCAAGCCTCTGCCAATGTCTGCTAATGTAATTTTTAACTAAGGAAAACATGTTTTTACCTAAAAACATTGGATAATATGTTATTAGGCCAAAAACAGTGTATTATGCAGCTTTATCTGCGTTTATCCCTGCTTTTTGAACCTTTTCAAAAATTAAGGGGGGCTTCTAAAAAAAAATAAAACCGTGGGTACGTCCCTGCTGGGGTCTAATAATAAAAAAAACCCTGCTGAGTTTAGTTTATACGTTATACTGTATATTATTGTTTTATTTTTGCATGTCTTTAATATAATAAAGTGTAAGTTTATTTTTGCTTGTGTTGTAATTTTAAGTCATTTTTTAGTTTTATTACCACATCAGCGTTTTTAATTTCTTATAATTTTCGTTTGTTCACTCAGTATTTTTTTCTGGAACTGATATGAACCGGCCATAAGTTAACCATATATCCACCCTCTAGCATAAGAAAGCATCCCTTCAGTGGTTTTTTAGGAAGGGGTAGTTCTTGAAAAAAATTCGCTGGCATAGGCGGCCAAAACATTTTTTAGAGGAGGAAGGTTCTCACCTAAAACCACTTTTTTTAGTGTTTTTAGTACTGGGACTGAACAATTTAGTACTCGTACTGATAATAGATATATATTATTAAATTTAAATTAAATTTCACTTATAATGAAAATTTTAAATGGAATTTAGCAATATGCTTTTTTTGTGTTTTACTACTACTGATGAAGATGAATGATGTACTATTACCTGAAAAATTTAGAGCGTATTAAACATTTTAACTGTTTTTTTTTATTCGCAGCAATATTGTATGAAAAACGGTGACATTTAATTGCTGAGATTAAGAATAATACTGCATTTACCATTTCTTTGGTTCCTGGAAGAACGGTGGGTCCGATTTCTGAATTTTGATTAGTACGCGCATTGGGCTCAT
>JASAMX010011484.1:0-12738 GCA_030248175.1 Microlaimidae sp. YZB2_3 | reverse complement strand
ATTTTTCCCCGGGGCGTATGTTTAGACAGAAAAGATGTAGACTAGTCTGAGATGGACATTATGTGGACTATAGGAAATTTGCATTTGGTTGTGCCAGCGGCTCACTAAATAAAAATTTGTACGATATGATAATGATTTGTTGATAAGACATTTATCAATCAGTAATGATGAATAATATTGTTTTTGACGAGCGTTGGAATAATAAGAAGAAGAAGAAGAAGAAAAATAGGTTCGATTTTAGATCACTCATGTTTTTTTACTCACGGTCGCGGTGCCAATGGGCGAGGCGCTCCGCGCGATCGCATGCACTCGAAATTTTATTTCCAGATGATACTTATTAGAAAAATTTCTTATACCTAGATATTTAACATGTGTGTTTAAAACGTTATTTAAAGCAAGTATAATTGTTTTATTAAACTGTATACCTTAACTACTGAATAGCAACTATAATCGAATTGAAACTACAGTTTGTTTAATTAGTCAGTTTTGTGGCTCAAGCGCGGGTCTCGAGTCTTTCAGAACACCTTAAAAAAATTTTTCTTCTGGGAGTGGAGGGGGGGTGTCCCCGATGTTTAAGGCCGGGGTGTCCTCAGCAAAATCCGGAAATTTTGGGCATAACTAAACCCCCCCCCCCCCCGCCGCCAACTAATTTACCCTGTCAGATTATAAAAAATGGTCGATTAATTGGAGGAATTTTTTAGTAATTGCTAATTGGTATTCTTAACTTAGACGAAGATTATTATGTAGTTCAAATTATTACGATTATTTTATTACAAAAATCAACGGTATAATACGGTTACTTGTTATTTACTGATAGCTACAATTATTAAAATGATTTTGTGGAAAAAATATCATTCAAACATTTATGTTTATTTAAACAAGGTTACTTTTGCAGAGAAGCATCAGAAGAACTATCAAAGAAATTGTAGATCAGCTTGTGTTACCACTAATGAATTAACCATTAATCAATAAATAGAAAAGGTTGAAAAGTATGACAAAAAAGCTCGAAAATGCCTAATTAACTGTGGGTAGATCCTCAGATTGGGAATTTACTTATTTACTGTATTAGTTATACGAGAGAAAGAAAAAATTAGACCCCCCCGTTTCTTCCAAAAGTTCCATTAAGATCAATCCCCCACCGCGCCACGGTACCGGGTTTTCGACTGTGCAATGAGACGGACTAGACGGATAATAATTTACAGATATATTTATATATATGTATCAAATATATACATATTAAATTATTACGATGATCCGGTTTGTTTGGGTCGGGACTTTTTGAAAGTCTGGTCTTCATTATTGTTGGACCGAAAAATTCCGGTCCGGTCGGGCCTTGATATACAAGAGGAGGAAATTGATCTTATTTGACGTAAGGTTCCATAGATGAACTGGAAGAAGGAGACGGGGGGGGGGGGGGGGTCCACCCTCTAATCTCTTTCCTCTAAGTATAAAAATAATAACTAATTAGTAAATATAAAGAAAATTCTTATATTTTTAAACTATTGCACCCGGCAGAATGGAGCAATGGCAGGTTATATATTTTCTAGGCTTTCTTTATTCCTGTTATATGAATAAAGACCAACCCACTCGCCCAAAGTCTTTTTCTTTTTTACCTTAAATGACAAAGTATATTTTAATTAATGGCAAACTTTTAAATATTAGACTGCAATTGGTGGGTAGCTGAAGTGTAGATATTACAAATTCCTTTTTCAGTTCTTTTGAATACTATCCCAAAAGGTAACCTTGTTTAAAATAGACATAAATGTTTGAATGATATTTTTTCCACAAAACATGGTTTAATACTAATTGTGGCTTCACATACCACACATACATTAGTAAATAACAAGTAACCGTTATTATCCGTTAGATTTTTGTAATAAAATAATCGTAAAATATTGTTGAACTGAACTACAAAATAATACTTCCGTAACAACTAAGTTAAGAATACCAATTAGCAATTACTAAAAAATTCATTTCGATTAATCAACCATTTTTATAATCTGACAGCCATACACTACGATCATAGTTGGGCACATAGGTGGGCAGGGGGGGGAGGTTTGGGGGTTTTATCCCCCAAAATTTCGGATTTTGCTGACACCCCGCCTCAAATTTGGGTTTAGTCGGCCTCACCCTCCCAAATTCGGCTCCCGGAGAAAATTTTTAAGTGTTATAAAAGGGCTAAAAAAAAATTTTTTGCGCTTCGCGCGGAGAGGTTAGTTGTTAATTGACAATTTATCTTAGTTTTTCAATTACAAATCTATAATCCTGTTCAGTAGTTAAGGTATACAGTTTTAATAAAACTACTATAAACTCTATATTATCCTTTAAATAACGTTTTAAACACATGTTTTAAATGTGTAGGTATAAGAAACCTTAAATTTTCTAATAAGTATCACTTTGGAAATAAAATTTCAAGTGTATGCATGGGTGGTGCGGGAGCGCCACGGGGCGATTTAGCCCCGTGGCGCCCTAACAACCAAAATGAGAGAACGTGGGTAAATTTTTAAATTCAGAACCTTCTTCTTCTTCTTCTTCTTCTTATTTTTTTTTTTTTTTTTATTATTCCAACGCTCCATTTCTTAAAAACGACATACCTCATTCGTTACTGATTGATCAAAAATAAACATGGGCTCATAAGAAAGAAGAAGGAATTACGCAACTTTTTTAAGAAGCGCTTTTTTGATTTAGTTCCTTGTTATCGATTTATTGATCAAAATAGAAAATTGAAAAATAGACAAATAAAAACTTCTGAACCAAAAAATAACAGCCTTTTGGCAACAATAAGAATTGTACAGAGCAGACAACCAACATCCCCTTGATAAAAACCGCACAAAAATAGCAGACCGGTTTTAATTGGTGGCAGAAAACGGCGCCAGTTCCCAGCGCCATCTGCTCCAACCTGTGTGGAAAACGGCAATAACAACAGAGTACTTCTGAGAATTCTTGCAGTTAACCGATGTCAAAATTGATATCAAAGTTCGATTTATTAAAAAGTAATACTAAGAATCGGTGGCGCGGTAGCTTCACGTGCCTGTAGTCATCGGTGGTGCCAACTGGATCGAAATCACTGCACTGCGTCAACCAGACTCAGACAAATGTGTAGAAGTAAACTTTTCCAATTAGCTATTTTGGTTAAAATTTTGTTTACAGAATTAAAACCTTGAAATGATACACTAGGAGTCATAGACATAAGATGTATCAAATATATACATGAAATTATATGAGTTATTATCCGTTCTGTCTGTTTGTACTTTCTGAAAACTGGTTTTCAATTGTCTGAAACTCAAAATTGTCTGTCTGTTGGGCCCACAGTAGAGGGAGGAATTTTATCTCATTTGCAGAAGTGTTCCAGACAGCGCTTTAAAGAATAATACGGGGAGATCACCTTTAATCTCTTTCCTTTAAGATAAAAAGACAACCAATTAGTAAATATAAGAAAATTGATATCTGAAGGATTATCTTACCTGCAGAATGCAGCAATGAGGCACTGTTTCCTCAGGTTTCCTTCTTTTGGTTAGACTTAAGAAAGACTAAATCACTGGCCCAACAAAGCTCTTTTCTTTTACCAAATGACAAAAATATATTTAATTAAATGGCAAAACTTCAAGACATTATACTGTGTATTGTGTAGTGAATGACAAATATCACAATTTTGAATTCTTTAAAATATTATCCCAAAAACTCTGTTTCAAAATATAAAATGTTTGAATTAAATATTTTTTTCACAAACACGTTTAATACCTAATTGTGGTTTTCACATAGACACATACATTAGTACAAGTAACCGTTATTATCCGTTAGATTTTTGTAAAATAATCGTAAAATATTGTTGAACTGAACTACATAATAATACTTCCGTAACAACTAAGTTAAGAATACCAATTAGCAAATTACTAAAAATTCATTTCGATTAATCAACCATTTTTATAATCTGACAGCCATACACTACGATCATAGTTGGGCACATAGGTGGGCAGGGGGGGGGGGGTTTGGGGTTATATCCCCCAAAATTTCGGATTTTGCTCTGACACCCCGCCCCTAATAAATTTGGGGTAGTCGGGGAACATCTCTTTTGGGAATTCGGCTCCCGGAGAAAAATTTTTAAGTGTTATAAAAGGGCTAACAAAATATTTTCCGCGCTTCGCGCGGAGAGTTAGTTGTTAATTGACAATTTATCTTAGTTTTTCAATTACAAATCTATAATCCTGTTCAGTAGTTAAGGATAACAGTTTAATAAAACTACTATAAACTCTATATTATCCTTTAAATAACGTTTTAAACACATGTTTTAAATGTGTAGGTATAAGAAACCTTAAATTTTCTAATAAGTATCATCTGGAAATAAAATTTCAAGTGCATCATGTAAGTGCGCCACGGGGCGATTTAGCCCCGTGGCGCCGCGCCAACCATAATTAGAACGCGGAAATTCAGAACCTTCTTCTTCTTCTTCTTCATCATTCCAACGCTCCATTCTTAAAAACGATATTCCTCATTCGTTACTGAGTAGATCAATGTATAAACAAATCATTATCATATCGTAGAAATTTTTATTTAGTGAGCAGCTGGCCAAACCAAATGCAAATTTCCTATAGTCCACATAATGTCCATCTCAGACTAGTCTACATCTTTTCTGTCTAAACATACGCCCGGGGAAAAATCGCCCGTTTTCCTGCTCTATTCTTAGAGCATTTTTCAATGCTAGTCTACCACTTTTTTTGAATTAAATTAAAAAATAGCCTAATAAACTATAGTTTTAGCTGCGCAATGACATATGTTTATAATCATTCCGTTGCCGAGATAAAATAAAAAATAATAAGAAGAAGAAGATGAATTTAAATTACAAAATTAACCCACGTTGTTTAATTATAGTTAGTGCGGTGCAGATGCGCTCCAGACAAAGTTTACCTACGTTCTCTAAATATAGTTGGCGCGATGCCGTGCGCCAATGATTGCAATTATAATTTTTAAAGTAATAATAATAATAATAAGATGATGAACATGAATAACAAAATTTACTCACGTTGTCTAAGTATAGTTGGCGCGGTGCCGTGGGTTAAATTGCAGTTGGCACCCCGCGCCACCGATGATTACCGGCGCGTGGCGCTCCCGCGCCACCGACGCTTATTATTATTTTTTAATAAATAAAACTTTGAATTAATTTTGTCATCAGTAATGCAAGAATTAAAAAAAGTACTCTGTTGTATTGCCGTTTTCCGCGCGGTTGAAGCAGATGGCGCTGGGAACTGGCGCCGTTTCTGCCACCAATTAAAACCGGTCTGCTATTTTTGTGCGGTTTTTATGAGGGGATGTTGGTTGTCTGCTCTGTACAATTCTTATTGTTGCCAAAAGGCTGTTATTGTGCGGTTGGGAGTTTTTATTTGTCTATTTTTCAATTTTTTATTTTGATCAATAAATCGATAACAAGGACCTAAATGAAAAAAGTGCTTCCTAAGAAAGTTGCCTAATTCCTTCTTCTTTCTAATGAGCCCATGTTTATTTTTGATCAATCAGTAACGAATGAGGAATATCGTTTTTAAGAATGGAGCGTTGGAATAATAAGAAGAAGAAGAAGAAGAAGAAGGTTCTGAATTTAAAAATTTACCCACGTTCTCTAATTATGGTTGGCGCGGCGCCACGGGGCTAAATCGCCCCGTGGCGCTCCCGCGCCACCCATGATACACTTGAAATTTTATTTCCAGATGATACTTATTAGAAAATTTAAGGTTTCTTATACCTACACATTTAAAACATGTGTTTAAAACGTTATTTAAAGGATAATATAGAGTTTATAGTAGTTTTATTAAACTGTATACCTTAACTACTGAACAGGATTATAGATTTGTAATTGAAAAACTAAGATAAATTGTCAATTAACAACTAACTCTCCGCGCGAAGCGCGGAAAATTTTTTTTAGCCCTTTTATAACACTTAAAAATTTTTCTCCGGGAGCCGAATTTGGGGGGGGGTGTCCCCGACTACCCCAAATTTAGGGCGGGGTGTCAGCAAAATCCGAAATTTTGGGGGATATAACCCCAAACCCCCCCCCCCTGCCCACCTATGTGCCCAACTATGATCGTAGTGTATGGCTGTCAGATTATAAAAATGGTTGATTAATCGAAATGAATTTTTTAGTAATTGCTAATTGGTATTCTTAACTTAGTTGTTACGGAAGTATTATTATGTAGTTCAGTTCAACAATATTTTACGATTATTTTATTACAAAAATCTAACGGATAATAACGGTTACTTGTTATTTACTAATGTATGTGTGGTATGTGAAGCCACAATTAGTATTAAACCATGTTTTGTGGAAAAAATATCATTCAAACATTTATGTCTATTTTAAACAAGGTTACCTTTTGGGATAGTATTTAGAAGAACTATCAAAGAAATTGTAATATCTTAGCTTGCGCTACCACCAATTGCAGTCTAATATTTAAAAGTTTGCCATTAATTAAAATATACTTTGTCATTTAAGGTAAAAGAGAAAAAGACTTTGGGCGAGTGGGTTGGTCTTTGTAAGTATGACAAAGAAGGAAAGCCTCGAAAAATTGTGCCCTGCAGTTGCTGCGTTGTGCGGGTAAGATAATTCCTCAGTATTGGAATTTTACTTATATTTACTAATTAGTTATTATTTTTATACTTAGAGGAAAGAGATTAGAGGGTGGACCTGCCCCCCCCCCGTCTCCTTCTTCCAGTTCATCTATGGAACCTTACGTCAAATAAGATCAATTTCCTCCTCTTGTATATAGGGCCCGACCGGACCGGAATTTTTCGGTCCGACCGGACTGGACCAGACTTTCAAAAAGTCCGGACCGGACCAGACCGGATCATAGTAATAATTTAATATGTATATATTTGATACATATATGTAGATATAATTTATAATAATATATCATTTTGAAGAGGTTTCAAGTCTATAAACAAAATTTTAACCAAAATAGCTAATTAAAAATTTACTAAAATAAGGCAAAATATTGGAAACAATACAATATGCCAACAAAACAAAATAGCAATAATGAAACAACAAAAAGCTAATAATAATCAATGTAACAAAAACCAATAAAAGCATATTCAGTCTTAAAGACAACTAATAATATTCAAACTTTGTAATTCAGAGATTTTAAGTTGTATTTCAAAAATACTAGTTTTTCCACATTCTCTGGCTTTAAGGATGCTCTGTCACCTACTGAAATCAATGGAGCCACTTTAAAAGATCTCTCACTTGCCACAGAGGCGCAAGGTGCTGACAGATACTTTTTTACCATCTAAGAGTGATGGGAGCGTTTTCTGGAAATGGAGTCTGCCTCTGCAAGATATCAGATATTTTCATTTGCTTTTTAATTGCAGGTTCCTCCAAATCTTCCAAAATGTACAGACTTTCCTTCTCTGTAGCTTTCACTTTCTTTTCCTCTTCCTTCAATTTCTTCAATTCTTGCAGACTTGTATTTCCTGGGATGGGAGGTTTGAAGATGACGCCATAATGGACTGGTACTATGCGGGGGCGGGCGGGGGGGGGCGCCGGGGGGGGGGGGCGGCCCCGGGGGGGCGGGGGGGGCCCCCGGGGGGGGGGGGCGGGGGGGGTCGGGCGGGCCCCGGGGGTGTGTTTTGTTTTTTGGTTTTTTGTTTCTTTCCTCTTTGGGTTGTTTCGGTTTTTGGCGGGGAGGGGGGTTTGTTTGTTTTGGGGAGTTGTTTTTATTTTAAATTTCTCCAGCCCTCCAAAGTCGCCGCCGCGGGGGGGGGGCGGCCCCCCCCCCCCGCCCCCCCCCTGGGCACGCCACTGGGTACTATAAGATTTTGGATCATTCCCTCTTTTGTATTCTGTGGACTTGGGCAGACACAATTGACAAATGGTCTTTGTCTCATCCTCAGGCTTTACCTTGAAATGTTTCCAAACCGTTCCCATTACACTCATCTTTCTTTCTTGCCTTTAATTACAATTTAAATTTATGTATGTATTTAACAACCTTTAAAGACAAAAACCATAAATGCGCCAACACAATGAAGAAATAGATCAGCACAGCAAGAATAATAAAACACAGATTATAAGCACTAATTATCATAAAGCAAAGCCAAGAAAAACAAATTTGCATATTGATAGGGAGTATTATAGGTTACACCAAGAGGATAAGAGTAAAAAAGAATATAAGAAAAAAATAAAAGAATATCTAGTTAAATACATTATAGTAAGTACAAGTGACATATTTAACGAAACAAACTGCAATCCAAACTGAATAAATCAAGTAAGTAGGAAGCATCTAAAGATTCTGAAAGACAGAATACATACATGTGTGATGTTTGTGATACAAAGAGTCGCCAGGTTGTGATAAAAAGCATAAGTGTGGATCTTAAATAGAAGTTAAAAGCATAAAAACAGAAGATTTAAGCTTATAATCACCAAAACAATTAATAAAATCAACAAAGCTGTAATAAAATATAAAAAAGAATTTAAAATAAGATAAAATATATTTATAACAAATAATATGTAAAACCATTCAAAAAAAGAAAAAGTCCGGCAAAAAAGTCTGGCAAAATAAAAAAGTCCGGCCCGGACCGGACCGGTCCAAAAATTACCGGATATCCGGCCTCGACCGGACCGGATATCCGGTCGGGCCCTACTTGTATAGATTACCAGAGTAGCCAGTCGTAAGATATAGCCGAAAAAAACCAAGGACGCGGCAATACAAATTATCGCTCAGATACAAGACATGAAACCACTGAAAGAAAAATCAATGGTCAGCTGACGTCTGATTGGCGATTTCCTTCCACAACAAACATCAGCCAGCTACCTGCCAAAAAAGAAATTTATAAAAACTACAATATTGTATTCGCTTTCTTAGCCAACTTTGTTTACTATTTAAATTGATAGATTTTCTTCAAAAACATGAACAAAAAATTGTGGTTTTTAATCGCGATCTGTCTTGTTAATTAGTTTATTTTGTTTTTAAGTTTTTAACGGTTCCAAAAAATCAGTGTGAGTTTTTTTTTTTCGGAATTTGCTTTGCATTTTACTATTTAAAATTTCATATAAAATTTTTTATGCCTGTTTGAATTGATTGAATTTCTTTAAAATTAACAATAAGAAATCTGGTTTTTAATTGCAATCTTACAAAATGTTCATAATTACGATTATTTTAATATTATAGGATTATGGTCGGGATACACCAGCGACTGATGTTGTTAAAGAATACTTTGAAAGCACAAAGAAATAACTGTCTGTTAGACTTTTATAGTGATAATTATTTCGAGATAAAAATTATGTGGAGTATTTTCTTAATATCCCACCAATATTGTTGAATTTGTCTCATTTTGTTGGTACAATATTGTTATTTGCAAAGAACGTTGCTTCTTACGAAATAAACAGTTGTACACTATTGTTTTATCTAAAACAAAAATGTTTGTATTGTTTATATACAGCAGAGTTTCTACTATTTTATATAGACAAGTAGTCCGTGTCAGCCCTGCAGACAAACACACATTACGTCTATTTATATATAGATTTTTCAAAAAATAATAACATTTTTGTTAAGTTTTTATTCTTTTACAAACAATAATTATGTTTTTTCCCGCTGAATAATGCGCTCCTTTACCTCTGGCTACTTTGGTACAACGTTTTTTATTTCAAAAACAACACAACACGGTAACATGCTATACTGCAGTGCAAAAGTTTTGGAAAAAAAAGCAAATACTTATTTTTATGGACCATAAAAAGCAGTCGATAGTTACAGACCTGTGCACTGCTCCCCAGGGGTTTTATTGAGGGCGCAATTCCAAAACGAAGCAATTCCAAAAAGGGCAATAAAACGGGGGGCAAGCAGGAGAGAGAGAAAAATAGGAGAAAAAAGAATGGAAAAGGGACGACAAAAAAGCGAAAATAATGTAAAAATAGGTCTAAAATGGCTTAAAATACATTAAAATAGGCTAAAAACTACAAAAAATTTGCGATTATGGAGTCATCATAGGTCAAAAATGGTGTCATAATTGTAGAGTACTTTTTCATTTTTTGGCGGTGGGGGGGGCAAATCCTCCAATAAAGCGGGAAGGGGGGCATTTTCAGACCGTGCACGAGTCTGTAGTTATGTGGTTAGCTATTCCACAATATCACAGTTTTAGCGTTTTTAGGAAGAATGCCGGTGTTCTCCCGAATTTTAGGTAGAATGCCAGGTAAAGGTAGAGTTTTTTGTTGTGCTGGGAGGATAACTCAAACCTTTCGCCACCCGCCCAACTAAAATTTTGTAATTTTGTAAATAAAAAAATCTCGAAAATTCCGACACGAAAACCCCCATCTAAAATTTGTTTTTGTGGACAGACCCTATAAGAAAAATGATATTTTTAAATCCGCGAGCCAGTCCACTTATGCTCAAGCCGGACCGCTTTCCTGCTTTTGAGCCTCAAAGGAGCTGCTGGTGTGAAGACGAGTTCTTTTGAAGAGAAAATGATAAAAGGAAATTGACGTTAGGAGGGCCCCAGAAAAATCTATAAATGTATACGTATACCCCAGGGGCGTAGCCAGGATTTCAGAAAGAGGTTGCGCTGCACACAAATTTTTCGAAAGGAAGTTGTACTACAAATTTTGAAAATACCGTTTAAAGAGAATAAAAGGGTAAAAATTTTCGCGCGAAGTCATAATGGTCGTTTTGATTTGCAGTGTTTTTTAATTCAAACGTAAAAAACCTTAGCTTAAAAAATGTATAACATTAAAAATCACGCGACAGCGCGAAAAATTGTCATTGATATTCATCAAAAACATCACAAGCTATAAAAAGGTATCTAAATGTCGAGCACTGGGCGGAGAGAAGTGCGAGAAAATTTTTAATTTCTTCCCTGTGAACCCTCAAATTTTTACTTCTGCCGGCCCAAAAATGTTGCCACTCTACAAACCCCCTGGCTACGCCCTTGGTATACCCCAAGAAACCTGAATTTTAGTGTTTTTAGTAACTGGAAACTCTAAATTAGAAAAAGAATAACTGGAATAAACCCAACTTTTAGACAGAGTGTCGACAGTTTTAAGATTTTTTTAGAGCAGGGTATAATAACCATTTTATTGTTTAAGTCTTTAAGTTAAAGTCTGTCTAGTAAAAAAACTATATCAAGACATCTCTAGCGTTTTATATTACGAAACAACCAATTCGATCCAAGCAACGCAGCACGCATTAATAATTAAAACATCCTCTTTTATTTTTCTCAGTGAGCATTACGAGCTTTATGTTTTAAAATAATTGTGTTTAAGCATTGTTTTTCAAAACATTTTGTTTAAGACATTTATTTCTAAACGAATAGGAAAGTTTTAAGATTTTAGACATGTTAACGGTTGAAAATATTAAAATGTATCGAAAAAGCTTGTGAAAAATGTTGTTCTTCAATCAGACTTACTTTGTTAAGCTATGAATTTAATATTAAAAATTTATCCAATAACTATAAAGTAGTCTCTACTGCAAAACAACTTGCATGAGATTTTTAATAATTGTTTTTTTTTGATTATCTTCATTTAAAAAAATAAAAATAAGATATCAAAGCCTCCCTCTAAATCCCCGATTAACGCTCCATCCCCCCCTCACTCCGGACAAAAATTCCCGGATGTTTGCCCTACCTTAGTTCTTAGTATGTTAAAAGTTTTAATACAAGCGCCAGACTGGCGCTCAAACGAAACGAGGTGTTTTTCCTGTCGGTTTTCCTAACCAACTCGACAATTAGCGGCGCGCGATAAAGGAATCATACACAACAGTACACTCATCTGTCTGTGCTTTTGTAATTGAGGTCATGCGTACGGCGGGCTCCCACTCCCTCCGCGGAGACGTGGAAGCGGGTGTGACTGCGACCAGCGAGAAAAAGGAGGAGGTCAAGATATTCTTCCTGGATCTCACTCACGTGTCGCCAACTGTCCAGTTCTTGCTCTGCTCCGCCGCCGTCTTTTTCTTCTACCTGCTATATGGGTACATGCAAGTACGTAATACATTTTATCTTGAATGATTTTTGTTCCCCTCTAATAACTTAGGCTAACTGACTTAAATTCAGACAGCCTTAATTTCGACCACTTCCACGCTAAAAAATTTGAAAAACCATTAAATTGAAGAAATATAAAAATATATTCCTATTAATTTTCCCAAGCGATTCCTTATGTTAATTATTCTAAAATAAATACTTTTAAAAATGAATTTTATTAAAATGAAATCTCAGAACATGTTAAGGAATTAATTTTTCGTTTGCCTGGATTTCGACCGTTTGGATGGTATCTTACATTGCTTCAATTTTTGTTTTACACGATGATGGGCTTGGCCGAAAAAACAGTTAAGTCTACTGGAGAAAGAAGGTATTTTTATTTTTTTTACTGATGTCATAATCCTGTAGGAATCGGTTGATAGAAACTTCTGAACTATAATGAAATTTTTATGACCGGCGTCCGGCGCTTAGTATTTTCCACTCCAAAAATATTGCATGAAGGATATTTTTAAAAAGAAACAATTTGATCTAAAACTTGACCTAAAATGTGTCACGTTCCAATCCAACTTTATTTTAAAATTTCTGGTAGGATTACGGGATTACGCAAAAAATTTTGTGAAAAGAAAGGGACCTTCCCTGTTTTTTGTAATTGGTAGGAAAACTTATTAGGAAAAACGGGCGGTTGACCCTTGACCCCACCTCAGACCTGTGCACGGTTCGGAAATGCCCCCCGCTTTATTGGAGGATTTGTTCCCTCCCCACCGTTTTAAAGCAATAAACCTTGTAATAAACTGTCTG
>JASAMX010011483.1:5000-14754 GCA_030248175.1 Microlaimidae sp. YZB2_3 | reverse complement strand
AGAAGGCAAATAAAAAACAAAAAAAGAAAGGAAAAGGGGAAAAAAGGTACAAAAAAACGAAAATAAGGTAAAAAAGCTTTAAAATGGCTTAAAATACATTGAAATCGGCTAACACCTGAAAACAAAATTGCGATGACGGCCTCCTCATTGATCCACAATGGCGCAATTTTTTTAGGGTACTTTTTCATTTTTTGGTGGGGCAATAAAAGAGGGAGGGGCAAATCAAAAAGGGGGGGGTGCATTTGCAGATGGTGCACAGGTCTGCACGTTGTTAATTAAGTCTAAATTTTTTCTGATTTGTGTGTAAATTTTTAGATTGTCTAAATTTTTTTATTTGTGTTAAAATTTTATCGTTTATTTTATTATATTAATTGAGTAAGTAATACATTATTTTTTAGCTTATTGAAATTCAAGATGGCGAAAAAGCGTGGAAGAGTTTTATCGTCGAAATTGACATATTATTGGAATGAACATTCAAACATTGTGGCTTCTTATGCAACCTTTCCTTTTTCAAAGGAAAGCTAAACATAAGTATTTACAATAGTCTTGGGAATTGGTATGGCAGTTGAGTTAGGTCGTAGGTTTTATACGTCTACCCCTAGTCAGCCATCACTATAGTTTATCGAGTTTCAACAGCAAAGGAGGCGATGGTAACCCGGTGAGAATCACTTTAAATTTTTGGAGGGGGTCTAGGGACGTCCGAACCTTCCCCGGTTTTTAGAGAAAAGATTCACTAAAAGGGCGGTAAAATTTAAAAATCTAAAAAGGATATGGGAGTGGTCTGAGCAGTTTCAGGGTGGGCAGGAGGGGGGGGGGTTTGGGGTTTATATGCCTGAAAAATCTCGAAAGTGTTGACACCCCCGTAAACTTTGGAAGTGTCCCGGATATCGCTTCTAAAATTTGGAAAGTCTAGTACTAAAACACTAAAAATAAGGTATTTGGGGCATAATCCAAAATAAATTTTGGGACACCCCCCAAAATATTATTCAGAAACAATCTGGGAGGCTGGCTGCTTACCTATGATCCGACCCCGAAATGTCCAACAAAAAAAGCGAAACACTCTTATACCATTAATTTCACTTTTTATAGGATAATACAGCATGTCCCTCCGCTTTCTAAGTGGCTATGCCTCCGTTTTAATGCCCCCACTCGAAAATGAAACAAAAATACTAAAAAATATGCGACATTTTTTGACATATCGTGAAATTTTTGAAGTTTTTAGCCTATTTTAATTCAATTTAAGACATAACTTGCTAACTGACTCTACTTGCTTATCTATCATTTTAGGCCTAAATTTTTATTTCAATTTTGCTTTTTTTGTCCTTTGTTCTCTTTTTTTTTCTCTTTTTCCTACGTTTTTTTTTTGTCACTCTTCTTATGCTCTCACGCTTTTTTTATGCTTTTGCTTCGCATGTTCCCTTTCGTTTTATTCTATGGAAAATCATTGGAAGCCACAAATTTTCATACACATTTAAAGATTTTCCGCAAATTTGTAAGTGTATTAATTTTGCAGGTTGCAAAGTTATAGTAAAAACAAAAAAAATTAAATTTATCAAAATATTTTTTATTCATTAAGCATTGGGTAAACGTTTAGACGTGGGTTTAAAATAAAACATCACTAGTTACCATAATGGTGAAATTTTTATGTGAGAAAATTACTACAACAACAAAATCCTTACATTTTATATTATATTAGCAAATAAAACCTTTTTCTGTAGATTCTTGCTCATGCTCATGCAAAAAATTAGCCAAAGATTAATGGAATTACACATGAATTACACATTGTGGTTATGGTCTGGTACAAGATATTTAAGAAAGTGTGTAGTTGTGGTTGCAAAACTTGATTGGACCATATCTCGCAACAAATAATGATTTTAAGCAAGTAATTTAATAAGAATAAAGTTTTTGACCAGATTATATAAAGCCTGTATTTTTATTGATTTTTCCTATTATTTTCATATATAAACTTATTTTTAAAAATCAAACCATCAAATTCTAAAACGTTTCTCAAAAACCCAAAGCATCCAAACAATATAAGGCTTCTTTTGTTAAATGAAATTGCAAGAGCCTCCATATATTAGAACTTCTCTATTTAAACCCCAAAGAGTCCAGACGATCAAAAGTTTTGAATCTAGGAGCATCTAGTCTATCAAGACTTCTTTTGTTAAAACCCAATGCATACAGACGATCTGGACATCTTTTGTTGAATCCACGAGCATCCAGCCTATCAAGACTTCTTTTTTTAAAACCCAAAGCGTCTAGACGGTCCAAACTTCTTTTGTTGAATCCAAGAGCATCTAGTCTGTCAAGACTTCTTTTGTTAAAACCCAAAGCATCCAGACGATCTAGACTTCTTTTGTTAAATCCAAGGGCATTTTGATTTAAGTAATAAACAGCATTGCATTCAGGTAACACGAAATAGGCACCAACCTAGAACAGAAATTAGAAATAAAATATTCTTAACTATTGTTACTAAAAACTGTACATTAAAAAAAATTTAATAAGGAAAGCAATTGTTTTACGAAAAATATTTTACTAAAAGTTTTTTGCTAGGTTATTAATAGCAGTATTATTTGCAATTATTTTTGCAGTTATTTTTTCCGAAGGCATTATTAAGAAATCATTTTTTCTACAAACCACAAAAAATAACCACAAAAATGTTTTGACAGCACAATCAAAGTATGACAGCAGCCCTAATGTTTATTATTTTTCGAGTCGTCTCATAGCTTCTCAGCATTTTTAAAACTAGATATTATTTTTAAAAAAATGCACGAAAATGTAGAGAAATTACACGAAAATGTTTTAATGTTATAAAATTATTATTTTTGTTTTATGTCTTCTCAATAATTTTATTTTTATAATTCTCTTTTATAAGTCAGTCAAACAAACTAAATGATATTTAAATATAATAACCTATTGTTATGCAATAAGTTTATTCCGCTTTATGCAGGAAAGTTATGTTTTTTGCTCGTCAGTACCCTCGTGTCCCCCTTGCATAATGAATCGATTTTGCTGCGAGGTTGTGGTAAACGCAATTTTTTTAAGCCCAGTACCTTCGTGTCCACTACCCTCGTGTCCAGGACCCTCGTGCCCCGTTCCCGCTTTTGGACAAAACATTCCCTGTGTATCAACGAAAAAGGGCTCATCTATTTACTGGCTAGACGCCCTTTCCTGCCGCTATACATATAAAATATAATAAATTTGTTGAAATTTGAAAAATACATAAATTTTGTTTCCTGTAAAGTTTCTATTCCTTGTTTTTTGTGATGTAATATAAAAATATTAAATTTATTAATTGCAAAATAATCTTGCCTTAACTGGAATTAATTCCGAAAACCCAAATTTAATAATTCACAACCCAACTTCTTTTGTATATTTTATTATTCCTGATTTACTTATTTACAGAATGCTCCTGATCTACAGATTAATGCCTTGAATAATAATGCCGATTCTTTAACTTTTTTCTTTAAATACTTTAAAGCCAGTTCTTCTTATTGTTTTTTGTAATTCTATATAAAATATACAAAGATTAAAAGTTTTTATTTTTCATGTTTCAAGAAACCTTTTTCTATAAAAAATATACAAAGATTAAAAGTTTTTCTTTGTTATGTTTTAAGAAACCTTTGACTAAATAATTTATGGTATAGCTTTTTTATCAACTATGAAAAAAACTAGCTCAAAAAAAGGCAAAGCGTCAGAGTTTCAGAGCTCTGACAGTTGCTCTGCAGCTTTAAGACGAGGGGCTCTAAGCCGCAGATCTGGGAAACATCATTATTTTTGTTTATTTTGGCAAAAAAAACAAAAGATTATAAGTTTTATTAAGTTAAGAATTATGTTTTTAAATGTTAAAAAATTAAGTTTTAGATTTTGAAGTTTTAAGTATGTTAAACTTTTTTATTATGTCATAAAAGCTGCGCACATTAGTTTTTTTTTTTTTAAATCGTCATCACTACGGCTAATACATTAAAAAAACCTGGGCCTAAAAAATCAAAACTTTTTTTGTTACTGTTAGATAAAAAAACGCCACTTGGTATGCTGTTAGCCTCACACTTTTACGGTTTTTCTCGAAATTATGGAACTCATTGCAATGGTGAGTTTTTTATGGCTGTTTGAATGCGGTCCTGTTTTAGTTTTATGATTTTTTAGTAGGGGGCCACTTAATCATAAAAACGCTCTCGTAATGGCTCCTAGGTGTGGCTAGCACCAAGAAAGCAAGCTATACACCAAATGTGGCTCCATATTTTTCCAAAAATATTTGACATAAAAAATTTTATTGGGGAAGGAGTAACCTCTTTCGCTCCGAGGGGGGGGGTAGGTTGGGCCAAACACTATTTCAAAACGAAATTTTCAAAACTTTTTCTCAAACATAAAATTTATTACATAATGAGGACTTTTAATTTTAGGTTTGTATAAAAAACTTAAAAATAAGCTTACTATAAGCTGTCTAAAAATGACAAATATAAAATTTGTAAGATTTCCAAGCCTGTATTGCGGCAGCAATAAATCTTTAAATTAAAAAGCGCTCTTGAGATATAACGTTTTAAAGTTTACGTTTTGTTGCTAGTCTTATTATTTTAAATATACTATAAATACTTACTAAAAGATCATCCCAATTGCCCGCATCCCAATAATTTGGATAGATTGCGGGATTGTTCGAGTCTTTACAGGACTGGGGATAGCGTTCTAATTAATTTGAATTTTATTAAATATCAGTAGAGTTAAAAAACCAAATAACCAAACGATATTCATATCGATTTACTAATTATGATTAAAATATACTGATGAAAGTTTGTTAACTAAAAAATTTTTAAATATAAAATAAAGATATTATAATTGAGCGTTATTTTTTAAATAATAATCTGCAGGTAATTAACTTAAATTGGGGTAATTGCAGAAAAGTATTTAACTTTTGGATAAATTTAAATGTAAATCCCAATTGCGCGAGAAAAATTTGTGAAATTACATGATGCGAAGCTTGTTTTTTTATCCTTAATTGTTCAATAACTGCAACAGAATAAATTTTAGCTGTTAAAATCATGTAAAAATATTAATATAATCATTAAAGTTGGGTTTTAACATAAATTTTAGCTGTTAAAATCATGTAAAAATATTAATATAATCATTAAAGTTGGGTTTTTTGCTGTAAAATCATGTAAAAATATTAATATAATCATTAAAGTTGGCTTTTAACATAAATTTTAGGCAGTATATAAAAGAAGTGTAAGCGTATTTTGAATTAAAAAAAAAAACAAAGCGCAAAATGTTAATACATGATATTTTCCTAATACATGGTATTAATACTTAAAAAAATGCTGTCAGGAATATGAGGAAGCTGTTGATAATTATTACAAGGGTATGGAAAGACGCATAATAAATTCCGGCAACGTAAATGAATTTTATAAATACGTTAACAGTAAAACTCGATTAAAATAAACAATTTCTGCTATTTTAAACGATAATAATGTGTATACTATTGATGACTAGCCTTGAAAAATGCTCTAAGAATAGAGCAGGAAAAAGGGGCGATTTTTCCCTAGGGGTATGTTTAGACAGAAAAGATGTGGACTAGTCTGAGACAGACATTATGTGCACTATAGAAAATTTGCATTTGGTTTGGGCAGCTGCTCAATAAATATAAATTTCTACCATATGATAATGATTTGTTTATTCATTGAAATAATCACACAGCACTGTTGCATTTTTTTCAGTTTGATGAAATGTCAATTGAAAAAATCATACTCACAGCAATCTTTGACAAGCGCAAAATCGCCACTTTTTCAATTAGAAGGTTATATTTTTATGTGTAAGAAACAACTATAAATTTGAAAAAAATGGCGATTTCGCGCTTGTCAAAGATTGTTGTGAGTATGATTTTTTCAATTGACATTTCATTAAATTAAAAAAAATGCAACAGTACTGTGAAATTAGATCAATGTATAAACAAATCATTATCATATGGTAGAAACTTTATTCAGTGAGCAGCTGGCCAAACCAAATGCAAATTTCCTATAGTCCACATAATTCCCATCTCAGACTAGTCCACATATTTTCTGCTAAACTTACGTCTGGGGAAAAATCGCCCCTTTTTTCTACTTTATTCTTAGTAAATTTTTAAAGTCTTGTCTACCACTTTTTTTAATTAAATTTAAAAATAGCCGAATAAACTATAGTTTTAGCTGCGCAATGATATATGTTTATAATCATTCCGTTGCTGGGATTTACTTTTTTAACAGTTTTAATATTGTCAATAAAACACATATTATTTATCAATAAAATAGTTCCAAAAAATTATTGTGCAGTATTCTATGATTTCCAAAGAACCCATGTTTTTTCATCAATCAGTAACAAGGGAGGAAAACTGGTTTTAAGATATAAGCGTTTAAAAAATAATATATTAATAATAAGGAAAAGAAGAACATAACACTGAATTTACCCACGTTTTTCAATTGTAGTTTTCGCCGTGACGTGGGATTTGGTCTCCGTGTGGCGCTCCCGTGCCACCGATAATTCATTTATATTAAAAATTAAAAATAATAAGAAGAAGAAGATGAATTTAAATTACAAAATTTACCCACGTTGTTTAATTATAGTTAGTGCGGTGCAGTGGCGCTCCAGACAAAGTTTACCTACGTTCTCTAAATATAGTTGGTGCGATGACGAGCACCAATGATTGCAATTATAATTCTTAAAATAAAAATAATAATAACAAAAAGATGAATTACAAAATTTACCTACGTTCTCTAAGTATAGTTTTCGCGGTGCCGTGGGCTAAATTGTAGTGTGGCACCTCCACAGTACCAATGATTGGAATTGTATTTTTTTTATAATAAAAATAATAATAAGAAGAAAAAAGTGATAAACATAAATTACAAAATTTACCAGGTGCTCTAGTTATAGTTGTCGCGGTGCCGTGAGGCTAAATCGCAGTAGGCGCTCCCGCGTCACTGATGATTGCAATTAATTTTTTGAATAAAACAATTAGAAGAAGAAGATTATGAACTTAAATTACAAATTTTATCCAGATTTTCATATTATAGTTGATGCGGTACCGCAGGGTTAAATCGCCGTGTGAACAATGAAAGAATATTGATTTTAAGATAATGAGCGTTAGAATTATAATAATAAATAAAAAAAGATGAACATAAATTACAAAAAAATTTCCCAACATTCTCTAATTATAGTGTGCACAGTTCTGTGGGGCTAAACCGCCGCGTGGCGTTCCCGCGCCACTGATGCTTATTATTATTTTTTTAATAAAACTTTGAAATAATTTTGTCATTAGTAATGCAAGAATTAAAAAAAGTACTTTGTTGTTTTCGCCGTTTTCCGCGCGGTTAAAGTAGCTGGCGCTGGTAACTGGTTGGGTTTCCGCCACCAATTAAAACCGTCTTCTGCTTTTTTGTGCGGTTTCTATGAGGTGCTGTTCGTTGTCTGCTCTGTACAATCCTTATTGTTGCCAAAAGGCCGTTATTGTGCGATTGCGAGTTTTTATTTGTCTATTTTTTTCAGTCTTTTTTATCAATAAATCGATAACAAGGACCTAAATGAAAAAAGTGGCTCCTAAGAAAGTTGCATAATTCTTTCTTCTTTCCAATGAGGCCATGTTTATTTTTGATCAATCGGTAACGAAGGAAGAATATCGATTTTAAGAATTGAGCGTTATAATAATAATAAAAAGAAGAAGAAGAAGGAGATAAACATGAATTTCAAAATTTACCCACGTTCTCTGACAATGGTTGGCGCGGCGCCGTGAGGTTAAATCGCCCCATGTCGCTCCCGCGCCATCCATGATTCTTAAGCCTAAGCAAAACCTAAAAATCAAGCTAAATTGCATTATGATACATTATGAAATAATGCTTCCTTTAAAAAATGTTGATTTTTTTGTTATCAATAGTTTGTACGTAATGTTTTAACTTATAAGAGTGGTTTATTTTCATTCCGCTGCGTGTCTCACCCGTCGGTTTATTCATCCAACTGCCAGCGTTAGAAGGGTGGAAAGAATACCTTCTAGCATAATATATCCCAGACGCACGGCGAGAAGTTATTTTTTCTGAAAAAATTTTACTGGAATGTATTTTTGCAAAAGTTATTATTGCAGAAGAGATTCTTTCCGAAGATATTATGCAGAATGTATTTCTTCCGGACAACTTATTATGGAGTGGAAAATATTAGTAGTGAAACATAGTACTTGGGTGGTGTTGGTTTGGGTGGGGGTTTTTTTGGGGTGTGTGGGGGTTTTTGGGGGGTTTGGTTTGGGCTGCGCGTTCGTTTTTGCTTTTTTTTTTTTTTTTGGTTGCGTGGGCTTTCTTCGTTCTTTCGCTCGGTCTTTTTTTTTTGGGGGGGGGGGGGCAGTAAAAGTAAAAGTAAAAGTAATCCAAAATCCAATACTTTTATTACTTTAAGTAAAAGTAAAAGTAACTTTTTACAACACTAGTACTTAGCATTTAAACAAACAAACACTTTGGCTCATCTTCATTTAGATTTGGCCGCAAAAATAGAACACACAGTGTTGTGCCCATGTGTCTGTTTATTAGGAAAACACTTATGATTGCAAGTTCCATTGCCTTTTAAATAATAAATGTGCTTGCGTTGACATGTTGAGAAAAGAAAAACGCATACACACTGCATGTTTTTGTGGCGCAAAAAATCCAAATTTGCCAAACCTTTTGAAAAAACAAAACGCACTAAATATTAATCAGCTGGTTTCCTTTTTGATTTACATTAATTACAGTTTCATTATATGCGGAAACCTTAATCAAATAGTGACAACCTGAGGAGTTCTTTTTTAATTGACACTTCATAGTTAAACCGCTCATCATGTAAGTATATTGGCACCCAGCACGATATTTACTGTAATTAAAAAGTGATGTGCGGTTTTCAGTAATTACCGTGCTGAATGCCGGCTTTACTTACATGTTAAATGAAAAAATGAGCGGTTTAACTACGATGTGTTTATTAAATTTTAATTCCTGCCAAAATAAAATCTGAAATAAAAAGTTTAAAAATTTTAAAAAAAGGGAAAACTTTCAAAAATTACAAATCCAAAAATAACTGAACCTTTTTAAATTTTTTTTTAATTTTCTTAAAATTAAAATTTTGATTTTTTTAAATGCTTTTTTAATAGGATGCCTTACACCGGGATCTATACCATTTAAACTTTTTATTAAAACAATTAATAAAAAAATTTACTGCACACCTCGCCCGTCGACTCTCTAAATCTGGTTAAACGCAATTCAAAAAAGGGAAAGGGTGAAAAAAAATTTTAGGCAAAACACTGAAAATACATTTAATTTCAAAAGCGACTAAGTTTGTGTGTTAAACCTTTTTATGTGTTAAAAGACACATTTTAGTGTTGTAAAAAGTTACTTTTACTTTTACTTAAAGTAATAAAAGTAACGGATTTTGGATTACTTACTTTTTCTTTTTTTTTTGCTTTTTTTTTTTTATTTAATTTTCTTTTTCTTTTTCTCTTCTTTTGATTTTGAAATTTATTTTACTTTTTCTTTTTCTATGATTTTCCCTGCAAATACTTTCTCGATTTTTAAATTTCAAAATATTTTCTTTTTTTTCTCGATTTTGAATTTCATATTTTATTTTATCTTCTCGATTTTCCTGCATATTGATTTAGTTAGTCGGACTAAGATTAATTTCAAAAGCGATCTAAGTTTGTGTGTTAAACCTTTTTTTTCTTTTTTTTTTTTTTTTTTTTTTTTTTTATGTTTTTTTTTGTTAAAAGGGTGGGTGTTGTTTTGTT
>JASAMX010011483.1:0-2500 GCA_030248175.1 Microlaimidae sp. YZB2_3 | reverse complement strand
CACACACACACACACACACACACACACACACACACACAACACACACACACACACAGACACACACACACACACACACACACACACACACACACACACACACACACACACACACACACACACACACACACACACACACACACACACACACACACACACACACACACACACACACACACACACACACACACACACACACACACACACACACACACACACACACACACACACACACACACACACACACACACACACACACACACACACACACACACACACACAGAGACATTACGTCTATAGATTGTGCACATAAATCAATGACTTGCCTAATTTTTCTGAATTATCAATTTTACACATGAATTCTCTCAATTTTTCACAATAGTCTGGTTTTTTCCTTCAATTGCGATATTTTTTATTTAAATAGTTCCGGTCGCATTCTGAAGAAACCTTTATATTTACCCCGATAAATTCATTTCAATGAAAAAACAAAAATATATATATATATTGTAAATAAATAACCTGCCGCATATGGGACGGAAAAGGATTGCAATGAATGTTTTTAAATTTTTTTCTCGCGCCGGAAATTTTAAAACCACCTCGCGCAAAATAAAAAATTTAATCAATGCGCGTATTTTATCATGGGTGGCGCGGGAGCGGCACGGGGCGATTTAGCCCCGTGGCGCCGCGCCAACCAGTAAGGAGAAACGTGGGTAAATTTTAAAATTCAGAACCTTACTTCTTCTTCTTCTTCTTCTTCTTCTTCTTATTATTATTATTATTATTCCAGACGCTCCATCCTTAAAAACAATATTCCTCATTCGTTACTGATTGATCAAAGGAAAATTAAACATGGGCTCATAAGAAAAGAGAAGGATTTAGGCAATTTTCTTAGGAAGCACTTTTTTGATTTAGGTCCTTATTATCGATTTTATCATCGAAATAAAAAATTTGAAAAATAGACAAATAAAAACTCCCAACCGCACAATAACACAGCCTTCATGGGTGGCGCGGGAGCGCCACGGGGCGATTTAGCCCCGTGGCGCCGCGCCAACCATAATTAGAGAACGTGGGTAAATTTTGAAATTCAGAACCTTCTTCTTTCTTATGAGCCCATGTTTATTTTTGATCAATCAGTAACGAATGAGGAATATCGCTTTTAAGGATGGAGCGTTGGAATAATAATAATAAGAAGAAGAAGAAGAAGAAGAAGAAGAAGAAGAAGAAGAAGGTTCTGAATTTTAAAATTTACCCACGTTCTCTAATTATGGTTGGCGCGGCGCCACGGGGCTAAATCGCCCCGTGGCGCTCCCGCGCCACCCATGAAGGCTGTTATTGTGCGGTTGGGAGTTTTTATTTGTCTATTTTTCAAATTTTTTATTTTGATCAATAAATCGATAATAAGGACCTAAATCAAAAAAGTGCTTCCTAAGAAAGTTGCGTAATTCCTTCTTCTTTCTTATGAGCCCATGTTTATTTTTGATCAATCAGTAACGAATGAGGAATATCGTTTTTAAGGATGGAGCGTTGGAATAATAATAATAATAATAAGAAGAAGAAGAAGAAGAAGAAGAAGAAGAAGGTTCTGAATTTTAAAATTTACCCACGTTCTCTAATTATGGTTGGCGCGGCGCCACGGGGCTAAATCGCCCCGTGGCGCTCCCGCGCCACCCATGATAAAATACGCGCATTGACTAAATTTTTTATTTTTGCGCGAGGTGGTTTTAAAAATTTCCGGCGCGAGAAAGAATTTGACATTCATAGGAATCCGTTACCGTCCCATATGCGGCAGGTTTATTTAATCAATATATATATATATATATATATATATATATATATATATATATATATTTTATTTTTTTTATCATTGAAATGAATTTATCAGGATCACAATGTTGAAGCTTTTTAAGTATTGTAAACAAAACTATTAAATAAAAATATATCGCAATTGAAGAAAAAAACCAGAGCTAATTGTGAAAAATTGAGAAAATTCATGTGTAAAATTGATCATTCAAAATTTAGGCAAGTTCATTGGGATTTATGTGTGCACGAGATCTATAGACGTGAATGTGTGGGGGTGTGTGTGTGTGTGTGTGTGTGTGTGTGTGTGTGTGTGTGTGTGTGTGTGTGTGTGTGTGTGTGTGTGTGTGTGTGTGTGTGTGTGTGTGTGTGTGTGTGTGTGTGTGTGTGTGTGTGTGTGTGTGTGTGTGTGTGTGTGTGTGTGTGTGTGTGTGTGTGTGTGTGTGTGTGTGTGTGTGTGTGTGTGTGTGTGTGTGTGTGTGTGTTGTGTGTGTGTGTGTGTGTGTGTGTGTGTGTGTGTGTTGTGTGTGTGTGTGTGTGTGTGTGTGTGTGTGTGTGTGTGTGTGTGTGTGTGTGTGTGTGTGTGTGTGTGTGTGTGTGTGTGTGTGTGTGTGTGTGTGTGTGTGTGTGTGTGTGTGTCTGTGTGTATCAGGTTCCCTAACTCCTCCACAAGACACAACGGAAAAGGTTAAATAAGGTATAATTG